>APFE030639786.1:6039-58933 GCA_000404065.3 Pinus taeda
GTCACAAGAGGATTATGGAGCGGGATAGCTACACATGAAACAATACCAATTTGCTGAAAAGATGGGATGAAAGTCAGAGATGAAAGGCAATAAGGAATCTTTCATTAACTAACAGGGAAACAGGTGAATGAATGTTTATCTAGGAGCAGTTAAGAATTCCTAAACTAGCATTCATATGTGAAAGAAACAACGTAAACAAGATCATTTAAGTATGCATGTTCATAACTATTCCTGATGAAAACATGAAGAAATTGCAGAAATTGAGCCTAAGGTGCAGCCAAACAAATCCTAAACTATTCTTCTTTTCTGTAATTTAGATGGTGGATTGATGATAACACAAACATAAAAACTAAACAGAGTCAAAGAAACACTTATTGAACCATGTAGAAGCACATGAATTCCATAGTCACTCCTCGACCAGTTAAACACAATAGACAGTTTCAGAATCCATGCTTTCAGCAGTCTTTGATTATAGAAAGTATCACATTTACAGTGCGAGTCTCTGCTCGAGCAAAATAATGAACTAACAAAGATCAAACAACCAACCAACCCCTACTCCATTTTTCAGGTCGGTATATATAGAAAAAATATCTAAAGTTATTTATTACAACCGACCTAAACAGGTCTGCACGAAAAAGCTTTCTAAACCTAACTTATGCTGGAATTAACTGCAAGTACATCTTCTTTGGGTTGCGCTAGTGGCAGCTGGATCAAAATTGAGTTAATGTGATGTCCTCTATGGCTTGGTGCAGTGGTTCTATAATAACTGTGCATTGAGTTCTGGTCCACTGATCTCCTGTGAGTTTAATGTGCAGTTATTTGTGCTGGTGAGCTTTCAATGCTTCCTCAACTGCTTCTTGACTTTTAGGGCTTTCCTTTTAATGCTAGATTTGCCTCAAGCCCTGAGAGAATCTCCTCTGATACACTTTTCCGCTACACTGATACTCTTTGACATGCTTTTTATCTTCATATCCGCTCTGATACTCTTTAACCTCTGAACCTGGTCTCTCTCTGTCTTTAGATACGTTTAATTTAGCAAAATCGGGCTTTTTCTGCCATTTTCGGTGCAAAAAGGGCCGAGGAATCAAAAGATTCCCTAAAGATTCTCCAATATGGCCCACATCGTAAACTGCTTGTGTTTTTCATTCCGGAGCTCCGAAGCTTGACTTTTGCGCTTGCGCATTTTTCCATTTTTTTGGCTGCTGACGTCAGCATGAAGTCAGCAGTGGGGTCCTCTGGAACGGATGTGACGTCAGCATGCTGACATCAGCAGGGTGACGTGGCAGTACGGCGGGGTGATGACGTGGTGGGACACGGTGGCAGGTGATGTGGGCCAGGCGGAGGCAGGAAGGGGTGAGGTGGAGGCGACGTGGCGGGATGACGCGGCGCTCCTGTCATGCGAGGGGAAAGGTGGTTTTAGGGGTTCATGGGACCGCCTTTGGTATGGAGGCAGTTTCTGTCAGGGGCGGCTCGATGCAATGGGAAGGCGCCAGCTGTCCCGGTGTACGACGGTAAAACCGTCGGACATTGGGTGCTAACGTACCCATACAAAAGGGTGCCCGATATGCCTAATAGCCGTCGGATCTGGGGAGGCGATCTGACGGTGGTTGGGAGGAGAAGGTGCGCGGGGTTTAGCAGAAGTGCGCGCGCATTATATTTTAATTTTTTGCGGCGCGGGTGGGTAGGAACTTTAGAAAATGGTGCTGGCGCGTTGGTTTATTTATTAATCAAATATTAATAAATTCCAAAGAAATGCGGGGGGGGGGTTAGTTTTTGCATTTGGAGAGGGGTTTTTGTGTTTTGGAAGGAGTCCAAACACTAGGGAAGGGGAATTATGCAGAGATGAGGGCTCTTACTAAGGTCCAGGCGACTTAGTAATTCCCAGGAAGATATTTATGGTTATGTTTCAACCAGGGGGAGGGGATATTTACATAGGGGAGTTATTAACATAGTGGGAAGGGAAAATAGATAGGGAGTTAAATAATAATGTCAGTAGTTAATATGAAAATGACAAGAAGAGTGCTAAGTCTTAGAGATCTTAGGCTTCAAAGGGGAGATAGGACTTTGCAGAGAAAATATGTACCCTCCTTGGATAAAGCAGATCTTTACCAAGTCAAATGATATGGAAAATGATGAACTAAGAGATATCAAACAGATCTTGACCTCTTCAGGGGAAGTTAGTAAGTGATTTGGGGAATAAAAAGAAGGGGAAGTTAGTCATGCCTCGCTTGAAGTCCTTCAAATGGGAATTGCCTGTTGACTGTGATCTGTATGAGTGTAACACTTGAAAATGTGGAATTAATCACAAATCAACATTTTGCAACCTCAAAATTACCTACCCAGCCTACTTAGCTAACATTTTTTCTTCTTTTTGGTTTGGGTGCACTTGGACTTGCAAACCCAACTTTTCAACTTTTTCTTTTCATGTCTTCCTATCTACATCTGCACTTATTTCTTCCAAGGGCCCAGATTAAGTAGTTGGGCTCCTTTGATTCTCTACCTATCTAAGAATCTGCCAAGATTAAGCTGTTTGGACAGATTATTCATTCTCTATATTCTAAAAGAGGAAATTGAAACCTAGGGAGACCAAGATTATGCTGTTTGGACTTCCCTTCAGTTGAAAATTGTACAAAAATGAAATAATTCTTCAAAATTGGAATGCAGCAGAAGAGCTTTGAGTAGAATTCTTTCATGGCCTCTTTCTTTGGTGACTGTTAGCAAATATGGAGCATTGCAGCATGCAAAGTATGACATATTTGGCCTGTAAAAATGTCCATCATGAAATATGAGTAACCTGCTGCAGCAGGAGGCTAACAGCCATGAGCTTTAAAGGATGATGAGGGATGAGACGAATCATGAGACCATACTTCTAAGATCCTAGGAATGTCAGTACAATCACGAAGAAGATGGTCACCCTTGCACAATTTACAAGTAAAGTTAACCTTCCGTGGAGGAGCAGAAGGTGGTCCGACCTGAGATGTACTCGGAGCAGTAGCTACATAGGTGGCCTCACATTTATTGGACTTCTTCTTTTTCTTCTTAATCTCCTAGCTACTAGATGTGAAACTTTCACCAGGCGAAGGATGAGAGGAGGAGGAAGAAATAGGGGAAGAAGGTGTAGGATCAACCTTAGAATCATCGTGTCATGGTTTAGACAAAGAAGATGGTGGAATAGGATTCATGATGCTCAGGACCACCAAGGTTGAAAACAACCACACAAGAAAACTGATGGTTAACCTAGGCAAAGACAATGTTGCCATATACGGAGCATCGGCATTTCCGAATGAAGGAAACGGACCAAGATTTCCATATGGGGGAAAACCTTGGCCGATAGACTTAGGGAATATTGCCATCGAGAACGAGCCTGAAAAACACTCTTCTCACAACCAAGAACTCTAATTATTACCAAGAATATCTCGTGGGTAGTAAATTTTATGTCATAGGAACAAAACTTGACCTTTTCATGTTTCAAGAGTCGAGAAAAGGATGAAAAGGTGACTCTATCTCTTTCGAGGTTTAATGAGCCTAAAAGGACAAGTGCTCAGATGAACCTTTTCTTTTAAGGAGTTTGAAAAGGAACAAAAGTGACTACTTTGGAGAACTAGGCAAAAGGTTTACCAAACAATTCGTAAAACTGCATATACACCTTAGCAGTCATATGAAAACCAAGGACTTTCCGTATGGCAGTCAATCTTCCCGAATCCTGTGTTCGGTGTGTTACGGTTTGCAAGGCGGTAGACATGACTTCCTATGGATATAGGATGATAACCTAGTGGGGTCTCCCAACATATACTCAACAGTACATGGGAGCACAATTCCGTACTAGACTGCTATTGAGTCACAGAAGGAGGAATCACCCAACCTTGAGCGAGAACAATAGTGACTAGGTTTAACGACGCCGGAGCACGTCTCTAGCCTAGACCTATAAATGATGAGCGTCATGTTCCAGTGCATTGTTAGATTTATTTAGTTCATTTTAAATTTGATCTTGAATTATGTTTTAGTTTTTAGGCCTTACCGTATGTATACAACAAAACCTAGGATGCAGCTAGAATGGATGAAATATCCTTTTACTTCAATGAAGACCTACCTACAGGAGGGTAGAGAGATCATTCCCAAACCAAGAAAACCAAGATGAGAAAATGAAATCACATAATGCATACAGACATCAATTCCTACAGTGCATGGGTACTACTGATGAGAGATTTTATCATTCGCTTTCCAATATGCAACCTTGAAATGCAAATTCACTTTCACTTTCACACACTAGATGAATGTAGTCTTTGATTTTTGATTTCTTAAATTCAAAGAAACAAACAAGCAAGTGTGAAATAACTGGTTGATCCAAACAATCGTGATCAATGTTCGGTAGTGAAAAAAATCAAATCAATACTAAAGATTGGTTCAATAATTTCCACTAAAAATCAACCAGAAACAAAGAATGAGGCAGGCTCAATCAAACCAACAAGAAAGTTGTAAACGATCTTGAGCAAAGTAGCAACTAGGAAAATTGATTCAAGAAACTTGAAATAATGAACTAGGTCACACGGGCAAAAAGGCAAGATTCATTCAACAAAGCCAAGGAAGGAGTGCCTTAACCATAAATAGTGAAAAACAAATGACTGAGCAAGCGAAAAAGGCAAGGCATCAAGAGGACTGGCAAATTCAGGAGGCAGAATTGAGAAAATCAATTCTACAGGTATCGCCGCGAGGACAACACTAGCAACTAGCGCTGATAAGCAGGTAGTTGTAGCAACAGGGTGACACCATCGCGGAAGAACACGTCTTTCCCGCGATGGACTGATTTCAGAGGTCGTCGCGATTGTGTACTGTTATTCAGTGACGCGCAGGATTTTACAAAAGCGTGAGTGTGATGTCAGCATGACTATTATACTATGTTCTGCGATGATGTAAAAAACAATGGCAAATGAGCCAAAACTCCCAAACAAAAACCAGCCAATCTAACAGACAATAAAGGGACCTCCCAGATCAATCTAGGTGACCCAAGAGACTGATAATTAATCCCTGAAAACAAAGAGAGACAAAATCAAAATCAAAACAAGAGCAAAGAAAAAAACATAGGACAGGTTCCCCAGTGGAGTCACCAATTTGTGATGCAGGAAAGTGTTCCCTCTGTGGACAGAGGCAACCCCTCTAGCCCTAGAGTGGTTCTAGTCAGAAACAAGGACAGATCAACAATACCTTTCCTTAAACAGTCATAGTTGGAGGCCTACCTCAATCGGTGGTTGATGGAGTTCCATTGCACTGCTCCAACTTTCACTTCCTTCTCCTCAATGAGTGATCGACTTGAAACAATGCAAAAGAAATATAGCAAATCCCGTAACTGGATAAAAACAATGATATGTTTACTCACAAAGTCAAGAAGTCATGAGCTATCAAGTAAATTACATACAAGACATAGGAAAACATCATTGATTGTATTAATAATGAAATAAGAGCTAGCTTAAAACCAAAGTCTTAACGACACAAGCCTTCTCAGAGGAATCCAACTAGCATGTTCTTCAAGCATTCACTCTTTGAAGATGGATCTACCAACATATAGAGTCTCTCTCTCTCTCTCACTCACAAGTTTTTTTCATAAAGTCAAGGGCACTTCACAACTTTCCACAAGCTATCAACACTCTCACACTTGTCACACCCACACCAGCTATCTATCAAACTCAAAAGCACTAACAACACTGCTCAATCCAAGAATTTACCAACTAGCTGATCATAGCAAAGGTGAGTGTTTAAATAGGAGAAGGAGTCTCCATCAATGGTGGAAGAGAGAGCTTATCCCCAAGGAAGGTAGCACAATTGACGGAACTGCCATACTAGAGAAGGAAGGGTGACACAAACTAGGCCAACAACTAGGTCTGGAGTCATCCAGAAGGCCGATTGTTGGAACAAATTCACCCAATCTGGATCATCACGTGTGTATAACATATCCTCAGCACTGACATCGCTAGTAAACAATGTAGCCAGTCAGATCATCGCCAAAGATATCAAATAGCCTCACGACAGGGAATGGAATTAGACCGTCACAAGAAACAGATGTACTTCTGTGTTGGTAGCATGGCTGAACTGTTTATGAGCACCGTTCAACACTTATATTAAGTCCATAGTCGCGATGAGGTAGACAACTTAGGAAAAGTGGGTCAATTGGCAGTATAAGAGAGCATATGTTCAGTATGAGAATGTTTGACTTGGACATATGATACAGTAGAAGGACTGGGAGTGAAGGCTGTGACAAATTACTGTGTAACAATAGGAAAAATAGATTCCAACTCGTAAACTAATTGAAAAGGAGTAAAACTGGTGGCAGTCTTTACCAAGGTTTGGTATGCTTGGAGAGTCGGGCATAACATGATGTGCTAATTGGAGTGATTTTTTTGAATTGTCCTTTGCAAGATAGTCTTAAGGGACTTATTCACGGCTTCGACTTGTCCATTGGCCTGAGGATAATATCAAGATAAATGCTCCTGCCAGAAGCCCAACTTGAGAGCCAATTTGGTCATCAGTTGATTATGGAAGTGACTGCCATGGTCAGTGACAATCTCTCTCGGGATACCAAATCGTGAAATAACCTGGTTGAAGAGGAACCTGTTATTTCACTATCATTTTTGTAAGTAGGCATGGCCTCAGCCCACTTCGTAAAGTGGTCTATGGCCATAATGATGTACTTGTGACTTGCCGCCAAAGGTAGATTACAAGTAGTGAAGTCAATGCCCCACTTTGTAAATGGACCGACAGTGATAACAAGAAAAAGTGGAGCTAGATGCGCGCTCATTTTTCAAGTATAGATTTGACAAGGGTGGCAACGTTTGACCGCTTCAGTACAATATTTGAAAATTGAAGGCCAAAAGTAGCCGGCACGCAAAATTTTCTGGGTTGTTGCAAGCCTTGATAGATGACCGCCACAAGCTCCACTGTGGCAATCATTAAGTACATACTTTGTTTCTTCCAAAGTTAAGAAACACCTAAGGATTGAATCAACCCCTCTACAATATAATGTATCACCAATGATAACATAGTTTTTGGCATGGTGACGTAACTTTCAATGCTCATCCTTGGAGTAAGCACGTGGGAACTTTGAAGTCTAGAGATATATGATGATATCTCCATACTAGGGATCTTGTGAAGAAATGAGGAATAAATGTTTGTTGGGAAAATTTTCATCATAAACAATGTCTTCCTCACAAGGCAACTCAGAAATTAATTCTACAAAAACCAATGAATTCTTAGACTTGGCTGACAAGAACTTGAGATCAAACTCTTGCAAAATAACAATCCATTGATTGTATTTGCCCCCAATCACTCGACTACTGAGGACAAACTGAAAAGGATTGACAACCGCTAAGATGAACATTTTGCGTAGCAGAATATAATGATGAAGCCGCTGGATAGCATGGACAGCTACCAAGGCCGATTTTGCGATAGGAGAATAGCGTAGCTCAGGCCCTACTGAGCCTCGACTCAAGTAGTAGGTTACATGCTTAGTGAGAGTATCATCCTCCTGAACCAGAACCATACCTATGGTTGATTATGCCGTAGCGAGATACAAAGGAAATCTCTGGCATAATCTAGTGGATTCAACAATGGAGCAGAGATTAATGCTTACTTCAGGGCATCAAAAGATCGTTGTGCAATGTCGTCCCATAAAAATGGAACTCTTTTCTTAAGCAAACACATAAATCCTTTGGTAATCTCAATGTAATTCGCTATAAATCTTCTCAAGAAATTTTCCTTTCCTTGGATACTTTGAAGTTGACGAATGGAAGATGGGGGAGGCAACTGAATTATTGCCTCAACTTTGAAAGGATCTACTCGAATCCCTTTAGTCGATATGATGAATCCTAACAACCGACTAGATGTGACTGCAAAAACACACTTATTTGGATTCAACTGGATTTTATAAAAATGACATCTCTCAAAAACTAACCAAAGGTGGCGGGGATGATTGATTCTCTTTTGAGAACGAACAGTTAAGTCATCTAAGTATGCTTCGATAACATGTTTGATGTCATAGAAAGCATAAGACATGGCCCGCTAAAACATAGCTCCAACATTTTTAAGACCAAAAGGCATCTTATTGTATGCAAACATGCCCCACGGACAAATAAAAGTTGTCTTATGCTCATCCTCTAAACGGATAGTAATTTGATTGTAACCAGAGAATCTATCCATGAATGAAAAAGTTTGATTACCCTCACATTTATCAACAATTTGATCAATAAAAGGCATGGGGCAGTTATCATTTGGACAAGATTTATTCAAATCCCTAAATTCGATGCATACTCGGATCATTCCTTGCTTTTTATCTACTGGGATTGGATTGGAAACCCACTCCATTAGAGGAATGGGGTATATGAAACCTGCCTTAAGAAACTTTTCAACTTCAGCTTTAATAGCTGCTACTTTCCAAGGATTAACTGGTCGAAGCTTCTGATTAACAAGTTTGGTGTTTTCATACATCTTGATCTCATGCTAGACTGTAGATGGATCAATTCCAGGCATTTCCTCATAAGACCAAGTGAACACATCTCAAAACTCTTTAAAAAGGTCAGTGTAAATTTGAATCTCTTCAGGGGAACAATCGGCTCTGAAGGAGACATTTTCTATAATGTTAGGATTCCTAGGGATGTTTATAGGTACAGTTTTTGAGATAATAGACATAATACCTTCGGAAATTAATTGTGTTGGCGCCAAAGGGTTTGAAACTATACAAACATCACTAGCAAGCATATTGGAGAACTTGGATTCAACTTCATGCAATTGAGGAAGAAAATACGAATCATGATGTAAATCTTGCCACGGTCGATCTACACCCATCATTGCTTCTATAATTGCTTCTTCATATGGTAAAACTGTATCTAAGCAATCCAGAGCAGAAGTAGAGTCAAGGGTCCAAACTGGAGCCAAATCACCATCTAACTACTCCTTAGAAAAAGGAGTGGGATGGTTGTCTGTAGAGTTAATGATAGGTTGATAGCTAAGTTCTACTGTAGACATGGGAAATGCCATTCCACCAACCTGCCCTCCATATAATGTGGTCATAGATGAAGGTAAGGTCCAAGGTTATGAAAAATAATGAGTTCGAAAGAACTCTTTCTGTGAAGGCCCCTTGGAGGATGAAATTGCATTGATTCTAGCTGTAGGAGAGGGAAGGTCAAATATACCCATTAACGAGGAGTACAACCCAACTCCTAAATTCTCAATAGGTTGACAAGGGTTATCCACCAATGGAACGGTATAATCTGAAGTTACATGGGAATCACCTAGAGAATAGTGTAATAGATCAATTTTAACAATTCCCACCTCATGAAGAAAATAGAGGATGCGGAATAAAGATGAAACTATGGCATCCATCTCATAAATCCAATTCCTTCCTAAGAGGAGGTTGTAATCCAAGTTGGCATCAATGATTTCTACCTCAATATTAATGACCCTTCCTCCAACACATATAGGAAAGGTTGGGATAATTCCATGTGGCCTATGAGAATGTCCATCAAATGTTGTCAAGAGAGTCAGTGAAGGAACAAATGAAGGTGATCCAATGGCCTTTCAACATGACATAGACATGGCACATGTGGAAGCTCCCTCATCTGTAACTGTCCGAAAAATATTGGTTTTTTGGTAAGTGGACTTTATCTAGAAAGCCATATGGTGAGAAATTTTCTTTTTGACATTCAACATATCAAAAGTGAGCACTAAAGAATTCTTTGGATCCACTACACCGATTACCAAAAGAAAAGCACTTCTCTAAGCAAGGAATGACTGGAGTACCTCCAATGCATACATAGCACAAGAAATTTGAGCTAGATTTTCTACAATCGATTAGTTCTGGGCTGCCCTAGCATTAGGGTTAATAGTCAAGTGCTTTGTGGAACCTTTCAGTATCGGAGGTATAGACGCAATAGAGGGTCACTCAATATGAAGTGGGTATGTGGTTTCGAGAACAGATTTAGCCTTAGATGTTTCTGTTTCACCATAATTGTGTGCTCATGTAGCAACATCGACATGAGAGTTCATCATATAAACATTTTAGGAATTTTCCCCTTCCTGGTTGCCCCCTATGGAGGTACCACCATTCGAGTTCGTGCTAGCAAGTAATTGTTTCCCTTGGGGAAAAGTGTTAGTCAGGATAGCTTAGGAGCTAGAGGACCCTTACTGCACTAACAAGCGCTAAGAATCTTGAATCTTAGATCAGAGGTGAGTCAAATGATATCCATTTAATAACTTGCATGGAAATTTAACATTTTTCTTAGACTCTTTTCTACCCTCATCAGCACCGTTGTCGGGCTTGTTCACATTACCCTTCCCTTCTTGGTTATTCTACTTACCTCATCCCTTCCTCTTCTCATCATATTGTTGATTTCCTTTGGGGTTAGAGGCCTAGATGGCATTTAAAGAGGTAGATTGGGAAGGTGAAGGTGTAGACGATGCTTCTTGGTTAGAAGAAGCAGTTTGTAGAGACAACTGCTGGAATTGGTTCAAAAGGTTCACCGTATTTCTGTCAATTGATCCAAATATACCATCGGCATGAGGGCTTGGATTCAGTTTGGATAAATCAAACTTAGATCTAGGAGCATCAAGTAGGATTTTCTGAAGAGTCCCAAATAGAGAATACATCAGTTCTAATTGCTGGGCTCGAAAATAGCCTACTCTTCCGAATAAACATCAAAAAGAGAAACATCCTTTGAGATATTAGGTTATAATGATTTGAGAAACCATTCGAGATGGAACTATGGTGGAATTTTGGCTTTGATAAGCCTTTTTCTCCTTCTCCATTCCTGGATACGGTTTGAAATGTGAGTTGCCATGTCTTGCTGAAAGTTGGCCAAAATCTCAATTCTGGCTTCAAAGTGGACATGCAACTGAAAATGGTTCAAGAAAATACTAGCCAAATTAGCGAAAGAAGTATAGGTGCCCCTTGGAAACTCTATATACTATTTGGCCACATTTCCAGTTAGGGTGCACTAAAATAGCCTTAACCTGATCGAATCATCTATCAGGGAGTTGGATGAGTGCCATAAGTGAAATGTGGTCACATGGTCTCCCGAATCTTCACCACTCTTCCCTTTGAACTTTGGAATATTCGATGGAAGCTTAGTTGGGACCGGAGGCCAAACCAAATTGTACCTAATTAGATCATTTTTCAATTTAGCTAAGTCTAGAAAATTAAGTGTGGCCAAAAAAGGAAGTCATGGAGGACCTTGGAAATTCCATCCAAAATGGGTGGGGTTCCCAAAGGTCTGAAAAGAATGACCTGGATTTTGAAAGGCACTAGGTTGCCTAAAGTAACTCAGAGAGCCTACTGAACCAAAAGGTGATCCTTGTGGTCCAGTAAAATTTGGAGTTTAACCAACTCCTACCAAAAATTCTCCGTAACTAGTGAAGTTACCCCTTAACGAAGTATTGAAAGAAGCTGACAACCTTGATAAGGGTCCCATGCATTAGCAATGGGTGAAAATATTTGAAATGAATTAACCAAAGAATACGACACATTCCCTTTTTGGCCAAAAAATTGATTCCTAGCTCCTATCCCACTAACCGCAAGGTTTGTCCGACTCTGGAAGGGGTTACTACCTTGACTTGTAAAAGGAAAAGGCATTGACCCTACTGTCAGATTGGAATGTGGTATATGACCACTTCCAAATGGAAAACCCTAAAAATAAGCTGATCCACTCATGATGGATGTAGAGGTGGTTGATGGTATATTTAAAGGAATTGAAGGAATACCTTGAGATGACATTCCAAAAGGGAAAAATCCAAAACTAGATCCAGTAGTGTGAGAACTTCCACTCATCGACAGAATGGAAGTAGACCCAAATATAGTAGTGCTGGGAGTGCTAGAAGGGATGGAAATAGTTCCTCCTCCTTGTATAGATATGGGAGTCTGCATGATCGCAACACTCATCATGGATGCCATACTTCCAGCAGTGGTCATCAAAGGGATAGATGTATGTAAACCTGGGCTCGAAGGCCTGTGAGTCAGAGTTCCAACGTATAACAAAATGTCTAGATGATCAGGAGGGAGAGGAGAATTTGGAGCCACTACCAACTCTGAAAGCTCTTCTACTCCAATACTATCTTCTAAATGGAAGAGTACTCAAGAAAGAACAGGTGTGTTCCTTTCTAACTTTGTACTGGTACCAGGTCGAACTAATGCCCCCAAGCGGAGGATCAATCTTCGATGCGCCTACTGCCACTAGTTGGAAACCACTGGAAAAATCACTCCTACACCTTCTAGGAGAAGGCTCCATACTTGTAGGTGAAAGCCCATGAAGTCTCTAAGACCGTTGAGATGGTCGGTTGGCCACTTTGAATTATTTAAAAGATCTACTCAAATAAAAATTAGAAAGCTAGGCCAACTAGGAGCACATAACATTCACTAAAATGTCCCTAAATATATTAGCGATCAAACAACTTCCAAGTATTTATGCTCTGGGTGATTAGGATAGGACACCTAAATACCAAAAATTTAATAATAAGGGCCTTCCAAAGATAAACTGGGGTAATTACGCCCCAGGCCTACTAGCGAAGGTATCAAAGGTAGTTACGCTGACCTCCAGACAACAGCCTTTGCTAGTGCAAGCCCCTAGGCTTCTCAAGGGTGCCCTCTAGAAGTACTATTGAACATGATACAACTTCAACCTTAGGTGCCACATGATTCTTTTGGGGATGGAATCCCCCCACAATAGGTTTTTGGGGTTCAAAGCGCAAGTTTTGGTTAGAGATATTTTAAAACTCCATGAATTGCGAGAGTAGAATGTGAAGTGTACAATTGACTCATAGGGTTGTTCACCCTAAACATTGTATTGTAAAATAGTGTAAAGTCAGCCTACCACCATGGGATTGTATAAAGAGAGTGAGGCTCTAAGTTGTAAAGTTAGTTAATGAGTGATGGATAGAGAGAATAGAAAAGGAATGGTTCAAGCTTAGAGTAGAATCCTAAGTGTCTTGGGTTATAGTAGTAGGAAGAGACATTGCAGCTGAGTGCACAAAGGCCTAGTAGAGTCCACAACTGAGTGTGCAGACCCCGTGCAGACCCCTACAGCTGAGTGCATAGGGCAGTGACAGGTTTGTAAGCAAGATTGAAGATTAATAAAAGAGAAGTTGATTTATATTCTTGTGTATTTGTTGTGCATTATCTTCTTTATGTTTGTATTCAGTTATGTATTGTGCACACTGATATAATTGATAAATATGTTGTAATAACCGTAAATCTTATGCATACGAGTTAAGTAATTGGTTAATTAGCAAGGATCATGGGTATTATATGGGTCGTGCCCCAAGTAGGGCTGTGCAGAAGTCGCACTGCAGGTCACGAAGGGATCGCAAGTGTGCGCAGTGACAGGTCAAACTGCGGACCTCCAGAAGCCCATCAAGCATCCCAAGGGTGCAAAAACCTAGTTCTAGCACCCTCCCATACTACTTTGGGTGAGACCTCAGTCCGCGCTCTGCGGACTGTTGCCAAAAGGGTCAGTAGTACAAGTATTTTCTTGGCTAAATAACCTCTGAACCTGGGTCAAGCCCCACTAAGCCAACAAATGGTTCCATTACCAGGACTAGGATCTACATAAAGGATGCCTGATGTCGTGCCACTGGAACCCTACAAAGAAAAAAATTTAATAGTATTTGGACAAGAAGGTTCACAAGTTCGCAGCGTAGGAAAATAGAACTCTGTGAGTATCCAAGGAGCAGTGGTTGGATTGCTACTTTTACACTGAAATCCATGAAATTTTCTTTGCATCTTTTCCATCTGAGCGATATGAGTGGATCTCAAAGTTAGCAGACAACCAGGGAAGGTGTAGGCTTGACAAACCGATAGTGTGGACTCTGGAACTAGTGCACAGATTAGAAGCCTCAGAAGATAAGATAGCATTAGTTGTGGACCACTAGCTCGAGTGAATAATAGGAGGATTTATCATTGAGTTCATGGTAGACACGACCGTCAGCTACAACGATGCAGAGTGACATTTTCTCAAGGGACCGTGAGGTAAGTCCGTTAAATATTTGAACACTTGGATTAAGATGTTATTGTGTGAAAAGCGAGTTATGTGAATAAATTAATGTTTGGGACTACACAGAGCAGAAAGATCTACAGAAGTGGAAGTAGTGAAGAATTAGAAAATAGTCCCTTAATTTCACCCTCACAGGAGAGCAAGGATGAGCTCGTGAAGGTTTCTCCTAGAAGTGCGATTAGTTTGATAAGGCAATGAATTCCACATTTACCACCTCCACCCACACCACCACCCACTTCACCCCCCTCACCTCCATCTCCACCCACTCCGCCTCCTCGACCTCTGCAGTTCAATATGGCAAGTGTGATCAAACTGTCGGTGTTCAGAGGAGTAGGAAATGAAGACCTAGACCAATTTTGGCTCATGGTAAGAGCAGTATGGGAAGCACAGGGCATCATGGATGATAATATAAAAAATGCTACACTGGTGAACGCACTGTAGGATCGCACATTAACGTGGTATATTAAGCATTCTAATGACCACATGAACGTAGGAATTGCAGAGATCTAGACCGCATGGAACATGGAATTTAGCAAGCCAATGTTAGTGACACAATCAATCATCAGGTTTAAAGAGATTGTGATGCTCCCAGGTGAGACCCCTTGGGATCTGGACCAAAGGCTAAAATTGTACTATCCGCGAAGCCAATATGACGTTAACGGATGCACAACATAACACATGGTTTGTGGCCTCACTTATGCCACACTTAAGGACGATTCTATCACAACAAAAGCTTTCCACCAAGGCCGAAGCATTGGATATGGTAATGAGGTTTCATGAGACCCCTATACAAAAACCTAGATTCAGAGTCCAACAGATCCATGCGCAGCTACAAAATCTGTCTGGAAATGTAGAGTTTGAAATAGGATAGGGCATCTCAGCTAGAGGTGCACGAGGAAGTATGATGCATAAAATGCAAAGGCCAAGTCCACGACAAAGATCACTGTCCAGTGTTCATGAACTACTTCACAGGAGGAGGGTCAATGCCATTAAGACCGGAGGCACAGGTGGGGCCGAGCGTGGTGTCTGCATTATGATGCATGATCTACTAGATAGGAGGAAAACATACCATGGATAATTGTCATCTGTTGTAGAAGTATACGCAGACATCCCAACAATTGTTTTGTAATTTCTATACGTTAGTAGGCGATGACGAATGCACCTGCCAAAGCTATGAACTAATGATGGATCAGACCCCTACCTATAAGGTGTAGGCTAAAGCATGAGCTCTCAACCCAAACATAGGGATGGCATGCACTGGGTTTTAGGGGCATGGTCGGGGTCGAGGTGGAATGGGACCAGGAAGGGGTTATGGCCAAATAATTTGTTACAATTGCAGAGGGCCAAGGCATTATGCCCGCGATTGTACGAACCCGACTAGGATGTCATGTTGGTACTGTAATCAGTTTTATGATGAGATGGAAGATTGTCCTTCACTGATAGCAAAGATGCATGAAAAGGGGGTAATCCAGCTCCATCCGACCCAGAATTTACAAATGATGAGGTCTGAACCGCGCGAAGAAGGCCCAAATGTAAACATGATTCTCAAGAGCGGTGTGACAATAGGAGATGATAAAGGGAAGTAGCTAGAAGAAAGTGCATGAGTTTGTAAAGCTCTTACAAAGGAACCCAAGTTTGATGTAGAACATGCAAAGGAGACATTCATGGAAGCTAACAAGAGCTTCACAGAGGCCTCCACTTCAAGTAGTAAGGATCAACTAGAACGAGGGATGGATCCTTCAATGATCACTACCTTTTTGGAGACATGAATGAAACTGCTGCATGTCAACAAGGCAGTCAAAGGCCTACAGGAACTTATTACTAGGTGCGCGGGATCAGGAGAACCTTGCATGGTCCAAAAACTGGGAAAGCATGCATTTCACACAGGAAGGGAGATGAGGTTGGCTGCAAACATAGGCGAGTACGAAATGGATCAGGTAATCCTGGACCTGGGTTCAGATGCAAATGTACTACCAAAGCAAACATGGGAATGGATGGGTAGAGCTGCATTGAAATGGTCCCCTATTCAGTTACGGATGGTGAACCGACAAAATATTTTTCGCATGGGAAGATTGCAAGGGGTAACAGTAGATATTGAAGGCGTGAGCATGTAGATTGATTTGGAAGTGATAGAGATTGTCTATGACAACAATCCCTATCCCACACTACTAGGAATAGAGTGGGCTACTGATATGAACAAATTCATAAATCTAAAGAAGCACAAAATGACTTTTGAGAAAAAGTCAGTACGTGTAGTAGTACCACTAGACCCAGCCAAAGGAGCGCAATACACTAAGCTGGTGTGCGATGACGATATCGATTATATCTATAACATAAATACACAAGGAGAGGATTGGGTGAATTCGATGGCAGATGAAACGATTTCATGGGAGCGTGAAAGCTCCTGCACTTCGTATTCCAATGAAGAGATAGAGCGATGGTAGAATCGGCTGCACGAAATAACAACACTGAACTGCAACATGATGATCAGGTCGTTACATTGCGTAACAACAGAGGCAAGGGAGCTGCCGACATATGATGGATTGTCAGCGGTGGATGAATTTTTGAGCAAATTCGAAAGTGCAGTACGAGAGGAGCAATGGCTCGATGTGCTGAAGTGGGCACTGCATGTAACACCCACACAATGGTGGGGTGCGCATCAAGGAACTTTTTTAAGATTGGCACATATGCAGAAGGATGATGCGCCTACGTTTTGGAAAAACAGAACTTCGAATGAAGGCCAATCAGATGGGGCAGAATGACTTGTGCGTCCACCTTTCCCAATGGGTATAGACATATGTTGTACAGTCTGAACAAGTGTGCACCAACCCCAGCCTAGAGAATCAAAACAAACCACAGCAGTAGGAAAGGTGATGCACGTTACCAATTCTCCACGACGAAACATTCCATAGGGTGTGCAGAGTATTGAACAAGGTTTACCAGGTGAGATGAACTGACTGGGACCTGCACATGCGAGTGGTTCGATGGGCCTATAGGACCATATGCAAAAACCTGAGCATGGACATGATTCCAAAGGTGAGAAATAGAGTAGAACCCAAGATTTTTGAAGGGAATACCAAAATGAATCTACCTGTAATATCCCCTGCAGTGATGATAGTGTGCGAAGACCAGGACAAAGAAATCACACAGCTACACGAGGATGACCATATAAGGATTCAGGAAGCCATTCAATGAGGGAACCTTAGACTTCACGAACTCGAAGAAGATCGGGTACGCTTGAGGAAGAAAAGCATGTTGATGGACGCAAAGATCAAAAGACTAGAAAACAAGGTCACACAAGCATATCTCGTTCATAAACCAAGGATGATAAGGCAAGATATAGATGATCATACCACTATGTTAGATGATTGTTGCTGAGAATTTATGACTCAGCTACCATGGCTGAGACCACACCTTACCAAACACAGTAACAAGGGGAGCACACCACATGAGGTAGAATGTGTTGCATCGGCCATTGTGAGGGAAATTGAGGAGTGTCCATAGACTAGAATAGAAGGCGAATTGGAGTCTCGCATAGATGGTGCGACCACCTGAGTAGCCGTATGGAGCACAGTCTCAGCACTCTAGACAGTTGAAAGAGAGTGTGGGACTCTAAAAGAGTTTGTTTGGGAACTGCGAAGTGAGGAAGGTATGCATAGAATCAGCATCATACAAGGTTCGCGCCCATGCACGGGGGGTTGTGCTGCCATGTGGGTCAATAGGGAAGTAACCATTGATGTCACTGTTCATGATGAGATGTCCAATTTAAGGCAAAAGGGAGTGGGTGGTGGGCAATTAAGATACGAATTAAGGGCTAGATTTGGGACGATCGGCTGCCAAGAATGCATTAATGACTCAGAATTCAGGTGAACGGTTGAATTAAAATTCAAAAGAAACTATAAAACTCCAGGGACTAACCATAAGACAACACTTGGTTGTTTGGGATTTGAGCAGTTGCAGAGTATTGGGCGTCGAGGAATCTTACCATGTTGGAGTATGCGACAGAACATATCTCGTGCCAACACAATGACTGCTACCAATCCAGGTGTGAAATTTGTCGAAGATACTGCTGAGGAGCCCAGAGATGTGATGGTTGCATGAGAAGTTCCAAAATCACCATGGACTTACAAGATATCAATGGAAGGAAAAGGAAAGGCCATCACCTTTGAATTGGACGAAGAGGAGGAGGACTTACAAGCTCTCATTGATCAAATAGAGGTGCAAGACGACATGGAGGAGGACGTCCAACCAATGCCTTCTGTAGCAAAGTACCCACGTACGTCCTTCCGTGGAAAGGGAAAGTTAGGGTGCCGAAAGACCTGGAGGCCATGAAGAGTGCGCTCTAGACCCTGCTCCTGCTCGACGAAATTACTTTTAAAGGTCCACTCCTAGGCTAGGTGCCTACTCTGAAATTTGAAGATTGGGATGTCGTGGATAGCAAGAAGTTCCCGCACCTAGCGACGGACAGCTTGACGAAGCAAAATTTGGAGGGGCCGGTAATCATGATGGAGCCACGAAAATGGTTGTGCAGTGTGGAGAAGGCTAGGTTACTTCATCTACGATGGATACCCCACTTTCACCATGCACCCATCACCATTTTCATAATCAGGCAGCTGCTATGCCTAGTGCATGACAGGTATCTATAGCTGGAGGAGCATATTCCCATCACGGCAGAGCTTATTTTCTAGACTTCTCAACTTCCCTATAAGGGAAAGGACCCCGTGATGATGGTGGGAAAATGTAGCGATTTGGCTCTCGTAGAAGCCATGAGAACTAAATACAAGCTGGAAAAGAAGAAGCAAGGCTATTCAACTGCAAGTATCAAGGACAAAGGCATGCGCGTAGCCATCCATCTCTTGGCCGGAAAATTAATGCAGAAGTGTTGCACCGATGAAGTATCAGCACCTCTGGTTGCGCTGGCTGAACAATGTGCATAGGGGGTCTAGTTCAACTAGGTGAAGTTCCTCTGTGAGGAATTTTTGACAAACTGCAAGGAGGCCCAAGAGAAGGGTAAGACCATCCAGTATGCATGGTTGCTCCTGTCCATCTTGTTGATAGTGGGCGAACTACCGGAAGATAGCTAGTTCTCGGATATCAATTAGGACATACTTGAGGCTACAAATTATGCTTCACTCTGGGTCACAAAGGATGCAAAGTGGATTCACACCACCAAGGTTTTTGGGTGCTTGTGGAAGCGAGCATCCGAATGTGGATCAATAGAAGACTACGGTTGTCTTCCATAGTGTATGCCACTCTAAAGAGCTTTGCAAATTTTAAAGTGGGCATGCACAACATTTATGTCTGGGTGCGGAAGGATCTAACCAAGGCATGGATGAAGCTCCCATTCATTGCTACTGATGACACCATCTTCATGACGTTGGAAACATGGCCTCTGGAGTGGAGTGCCCCTGACTTGGCAGAAATGGAAAGGGTCATAGCTCAGCAAAGGAAGAAGGACAATAAGCTACACATTGCGCAGTTGGCCAAAAAGGGGCGGCAGGAAAAAGTAGCAGCAAAGGAAACCGCACAACAGAAGTCAGTCGATGAAGCAGCAATAACGTAAACAAAAGAAACAATAAAAACGCCAATAGAAGAGGCTGAGGAGGGCCATGACATGTCCACAGGGTAGGGAGCTGAGGACATAGACCTGGCCGAAGAGTGCGCAGACCCAAAAACCACCTTGCAGTAGTTGAAACGGTTGCACGTCCCTTAGAAACTAGTCCCCAGAAAGAAGGTTAAGGCATCAAATACATCTATCGACCCAATCACGCTTACAAAAGGTGATCTTTTTGACATCGACGAAATGGTTTTCCATGTCACTAAGGATGTGCTCCAAGAGGTGATGACAGAGCAGAACACTATGTTGGGAGCACTAAGTGCGCAACTACAAGAACTATAGGTGTAAACCCCACAAACAGGAATGATGGCCCCATATGTCGCAGCAAGTACATCAGAGGCGGAACAAATGTTGCGTGCTCGAATGACCAACACTTTTGTGTTCCCCGAGGGCACATTAGCAATAGTGAATGAAGTTGACCGAGATGTGGTGGGCAGGATTAAGGGACTGGGCTTAAATTTGGTTTCCCTTCCGCGAGAAACCCTGTACCAGTTACAAGATGAGATCACAACAGAGCTCCGTGCCAGAGAAGGTCGTGCACTATAGGTATTGAGCAAAAAAAATATCAATATGGAATAGCTCAACTGGTAGCGTGATGAACTGGTTGCACAGACTCAAGGACTAGAGCAGGCAGTAGGCAATGCTTGTAGAAACGTCCCAGAATTGGTCGACTCGGCAGATCTACCAGTAGCAGAGCAAATCCATAGATTGGCAACTAGATTCTGTGAGGCAAAGGAGGAAGCAATGAGGGTACAGATGGATTTCAACCTTCATATTTTCAAGCTATAGTTAAAGGCGTAGTCCTCTACACCCCCAGAAGTTAGGGAACAATGCACTGGCGCTATTTAAAAAGGGTTGGAAGAAATAGGGCAGGTAGTACAGAACTGCACCACTATGTTGGAGGAATCCTTTGCAGTCCTCACTTCATTATAGGAGGACTCCAACATACAACACCTCGAAATGGAGGCGCGGGAGCTTCAAATGTAGTATGATAGTGTGCATGGTGTTATCACCTAGTAATTTCCCAAGGTTAAGGAAAGAGATCACTGAGGTAACCACAAACCAAATTTTAGTCTTAGGGTCTAGCCAACCTAAGTCCAGAGAGGGCTCTCTCTATATGATTTAGCTTTGTTTGATGGGACATTAGGTTAGTTATGAAAGTTTAGGGGGGTTTTTATTTGTTTTGAATATTGGGTGGTGGAATTCTTGGAGCAGATGGATAGAGCTAGGTCTTCAAGCCACTCAGCTGTGGAGTCAACAAATGGATAGCATAATTGGACTAGATCATTAAAGGGAATGTTCACAGGGTAGGCTAGCAAAGGAAAATGCAAATCTTTAGGCCTAATGGGTGAAGTGATTCTAACTAGGGTGAAAGGGCACTTAAGAATCCTTGGACCAGGATCAGAATGAAGAACAAAGGGTGATCATGAACAAAGGGAAATTAAGAATCCTTTGCTATAGATCAGAAGAGAAACTCGGGAGCTAAGGAGCAATTAAGAATTCCCTAGCTAAGATAGTTTAGGAGAAAACATTTAGAATGTAAAATAGTCTGGACAAAGTGCATTTAATAAATTTCTGAAATATAATTCCTTGTTATACATTTAGATTTTATAAATTTACACAAAAGATTATGGGAAAAACATAAGGAAAATAACATTGAACATAGGAGAATACTTAGTTGTATTTCGCTTTACACAAGAATCCTATAAAATATATGATCTTTATTCCTTGATCCAACAAGCCAATCCAGTCATTGATACAATAGAACACTAATTTGAGAGAAACAGTATATAGAAATGTCTTGGAATCCACCCAAAATACTTCAAATGAAGAAGTATTTATACAAATTCTAAACTGAAATAGCTTGAAAAAATATCAAGGTTGGTTTTACAAAGATCTCAAACTGTTTTACATTAATAGAACTTAAATAAAGGACACTCAAAACTAATGAATCTATTTGGCACTATATTTATGGATTGAGGGTTACAAAAGAAGAGAAATTTGAATTTGATAGCAACTCTTAATTGATGATGAGACATCCCAGTCACTAACTGCATCCTTTCTTTGTGCATGCTGCCCCAACAATTCTACAAAATTAGGGTCCATTGATACCTTTGTATATCTCAATCCGAGATAGATATCTGAAACATGAAAGTGGCTATTGTAGATAAATATGTTTTTGAGATAAACCTCTCTCAGTTTCCCAAACTTCAGCTCCAGCTGTTCACAATATTGTCTACAAAAAGATGTCAAAAACAAGACTTTACACAGTCCGAAAAATAGGCTATGAAGACAAGTACTTTTCTCACTTTTGGTAATACCTATGTAAAATGTGAGATAGGTTTTTGTAGATTAGCCTTTTAGGAAAACAAATTTGCTCTAGTTTAGCAAAATTCATCTTGGATTGACCGAAATAGTTTATGAAAAACTATGACTTAAACAGGAAATTTCTGAAGAATGTACCATTTCTGCTCTGATTTCATCTTTTAACCATAAATTTCTTTTAACTGTTTTTCACTTTTACTTTGGATAAACTTCATTTTTGTTGGTGAAAGTGTTTTCATCTCTGTTTAACCCTTACTACGTCCATGTTTACTTTTATTATTTACTTTTACCGCTCTGTTTTTTCATCTATCTTCATGTTGACATGAATTTGTATGCTTTGTAACTATCTTCCCTATTGTTTGTCTTCATCCTAGCTGCTTTACTTGACTTGGTCTTCAAGCTGATACTCTTTAACCCTGATACACTTTGACTATTCTTTATTGTGTCCTTTTACGTTCACTATATATTTTAGGTTTTTACTGTCTATTTCAATAGTAAATTAGTTAATTTGATGTTTCCTCTGCTTGTCTTCTAATAATATGTTTTATTTTCCATCACTGTTTGAATAGATTTGATAACAATATCGGAGTTAAGACTATTTATCAAAGGCTGTGGTCTTTTTATCGCCTGTAAAATAAAACAAAATGTTAGGAAAATGTTGGGTTGACAGGGAGGGTCATTAATGACTTTATCGAGCTTTATAGGTCTATGGAGTGAGTCCAAAGTGCTTTCGGGAGTTAAACCATGCTTGAATTTGTTAGCAAAGGCTTCAAGTGGTGTAGAAGGGTTCCATAGGGTTTTACTACACAAACAGGCGAAAACGAGCAAAACTGGGGTTTTCATGTTTAAACGGGTAAAGGTTTGAATTTTTTGAATTTTAGCACAAAGTGAATAGTAGAATGTTTTGTCATTTAGCAGGTGGTTGGTAAATGGTTTATATCACCCCATTTATGTGCACTCGGTGATATTGGGGAGAGTCCGCCCAATGCCACTCATTACCAAACACATAGCATCGGAGGCTAGTGGCAAAACCGCTTTTTCGGGTGGGTATAGTTCGGCGGATGGGTTGGCCTGATATGGATATGAGCCGTTAGATGTGGGGGGAAGCGATCGCATGGTGATCAAGTAGGGAAACTACACAGAGGGTATTGGGGGTCACAGTGGGCGATTAAGTGCATCGGTATTAGGTTAATGACGGATTAAGGAGGGATTATGTTGTCGGGGTGACTAATGAAGGATTTAATCAGGGTTAACGATTGAGGGCAGGATTTTAATATTTTTGAGGGATAAAGGGTAGCAATATAGTTTATAATTAAAACTAATGGGTGGGGTTATTTTATATATAAGAGCTATAGATATATGGGATGGTGCATTTTCGGGAATTAATATATAAAAGTTAGAAGTTAATATGAAAATGATGGAAATGAATTGCACTAAGAATAATGAATTTTCCGTGATTTGTTTACTTTTCGCATATATGCATTATAACTTAGGCTAAAGTGTTTTTGTGGGTTTTTGGGGAAAGGGGTTTTACATGGGGGTGATTACTTTACCTAGGCAAATAGTGTTTTAACCTTAGGAAAAGGGGTTTTATTAGGGAAATGAGGGGG
Organism: Pinus taeda; assembly: GCA_000404065.3. Classification (NCBI taxonomy): domain Eukaryota; kingdom Viridiplantae; phylum Streptophyta; class Pinopsida; order Pinales; family Pinaceae; genus Pinus; species Pinus taeda. Next base: position 29,619 of record APFE030639786.1, read on the forward strand.
AATGAATGGAGATGAATTTTGTTGAGGGCGAATCTATTACTTGTTGTCCTTAAGTCATTAAGCCGAGGGCCCGGTCCCTCCAAAATTCAGAGAAATGCTCTGAGCCTCTTTGACTTAAAGGTTTTTAAGTACTTTGAAGTTTATTTATGGGAAATTAGTAAAGAAAGGGGTAAAATGAATGGGGGAAGTTAATTAACTGACTTTGTAAATCATTTGCATGCTTGATTGTTCATTGAAATCTGGAACTTTTATGATGAGAATGATAAATATGTTTTTGTCTAACCAATCATCATACTTCTGCAACCTTTCTTCTACTTACCCATCTACTCATCCTACCATTTTTACTTCTCTTTATTAGGGTGCATTTGAGCTAGCAAACCCTTATCAAATATTTTTCTTTCTCTTTACAATAGTAAACTAACTAAATCTAACCTTATTACATCCAAGGGCTTAGATTAAATAGTTGAGCTCCTTTTATTTACTCTACCTATCTACTTATCTGCCATGGTTACACTATTTGTCCAAATTTTTATTCTCTATCTATAGACATGAAATTGAAAACATGAAATAGTCAGGTTTCAACATTTTGACCATCATGGATTGTGGCAAGGATTACAAATTGCATGCAATCATTTATTCTACACAAAAAGTAAATAGTAGTGGCATTTTGGTTTGCTCACTTTCATGGTCATTTTCCTTTTCTTGGGGTTCATATTTTTCATCTTTTTTGACCTTTTTCTTCTTTTTGTCCTTTGATTATTCATTTAGGACATACCCTCTTTACATTTTTTAATTTATCAATATGGAAAACATTTGCAGAAAACAAAGATATGTACATATTGCAAGTTTTAATCTTAGTCATTAAAAAATTATGACTCCTATTGGTATAGGAACCTAATAGTGGCTCCACTTGGGGATGGCATTTCGTTGTGAATTTTCAAGAACACTGTTGACTATTAGCCTGATCCATTGGGCCAATCCCACACATGTATATGCTCTATTGTATAATCTTTGTGACTAAAAATTTTGAACTGAAAATACACCATTTTCTGCAAACTGAAATATGATCTAACATAAAGTTGCTGCTGAAAACTAAATTTATTCAAACTGAAATCCTACCTACTTACTCTAATCAATTGTCCAACTGCTGGTTAGGTAAAATGAAACAACCAATGCAACCACTCAAGCATCATATACATTGGTAGATTTTCTGCTTGGGCTTGTTTGTGATTAAAATTGAGGTTCTAAAGCCAAATATAACCTTGTCAACCAATGAGAAGATAAGGAAATACTTGCTTTCCTTTGTAGGCTCTAAAAACTGTACAAAAGGATCTTCCAAAATATACACACTATTTTTGAACTGATTTAAGCAACTGTACATATGTTGTGGATGGCCTTCAGGCCATGAAACTGAAATATCACTTTCAGCTTTATCACCCTGCATATTTTCAAACAAGCTTTGTGATGATATTTCTTTTGATTGAAATGTTTGACTGATGAAACCTTTATCATCTTGATCTAGAATTTGATTGTTAGTTAATGAAGAAAATTTCTGATTGCATTCACTACCCAACCCATCAGTTATGGGATCATGAAAAACTTGGAAGGATTGTTGCAACTTATTACTCATATCTTTGAATGGGATTTCACAAATTTCTAGAAGTTTCTCATTCTTTTCTTTAGAGTTTTCGTACCAAATTTCCTTTAGAAATTGAAATGATTCAAAACATAGTGGTATAAAACTTTCTTGTATTATTTGATCAACTGTTTCAATGGAATTTGACAATTGTAATTGTGAAACTAAAGGATCTTGATCAGGAATTTTATTGTCTTTCTTGTTGTTAATGTCAATACCTAAAGATTGCTGATGAACTGAAATGAATCAAAACAAAGAGGCAAAGAAGCTTCACTTATTTCCAAATTTTCTGCACTTTCTTCCTCACTTTCATAGCTGATATGAATAAGATGATCACTATTTTCAAGTTGATGAAACTTAATTAGCTTATTCCCCAAACTAGTTTCTGGTTGCTCTGTAAAGTTAGTTTGGATTTGAAGAACATAATTATCATCATATTGATCATATTTAGGCAAATCATTAAAAGAGGTAATGTCTATGAGAAATAATGTTGTGACATAAATCACATGATAATGTATTTTTTGACGCGTTTCGAACCAACGAGTGGTTCATCGCCAGGAAAAGTTTTCAGGAGATTTATCCTCCACATATAGCTTTATGAATCTATCTTTTTATCTATGGTAGTTAGAATTAGTAGGAATTTGTTCATGATTCTCAATCTCTTCTTATTGTGGAATAAATGTATCATGGTGATTTTGAGCAAAAAATTCATCTTTTGTGGTGATATTCTGCATCCTTTCCTCTGTTTTCTTCATCAAAATGTCGAGTTTTTCCTCTGCATTGTTGTTTTCCTCTACTTCTACTTTCAATTTTTCTCTTCTAATTTATAGATTAACTTCTACATCTATTGCCATGTTTTGCATCTATTCCAGTGTTGAGGGGTTTATTTCTCTTAACTGAAATTCGATCTCTGGATCAAATGCTCTTGAGTAATGCAAAAGAGTTGAATGAGGGGGAGGTCTTATATTCGATGGCATTGAATAATAGGCTTGATTAAATCTGTCTGAAAATTGTTGTATTGTTTCATCTAGTTGTCTTTTTAACTGATTATGTTCTTCTATGATTACAAGAAGATTGACTTTGATTATCCATCTATCAAGGAAAATTTTGACAAACTGTTGGAAATTTGAGATGCTTGCAATAGGTAAATATTTGAACTAACTCTTTACTCTACTTTGCAAAGAAAAAGTAAAAAGCCTGATAATAACATCATCTTCATCAATTTCAAATAAGTCTAGATAATTCTCAAAACCTTGAACATGTTTTTGAGTAGTGATACCATTCTCTACATCAAACCTAAGGAGATACTTGTAATAATTGTTAGGGAAATCATGGAGTGTAGGATGTAAGATGAATGTCTTATATCTATTAGGAACTTTATGAGGTGCTTGAATATGTACAGGGTTATATGATTAGTCTTGATTGTTTGATCCTCCTTAATTGGAAAAAGATCTTTATAAGAGTTAGAAGACTGTTGTTCAAATGTGTAAGGAGAGTTTATATCTACATTTTTCAAAGGGAAATAATAAAAAATTAATCTAAAATATTCTCTAAAATACAATATACATTGAAAAAAATTATCAATGAGAAATATCATAATGTCTTGGATAACAATCCAAGTTAAAAGCCTGATCTTTTCATACAGTTCTTTCAGGTTCATTCCTCTAGTGGAGCCTTGATTGTGAAATTAATTTAGAGTCACCAAGTGGATGATTCTAACCTTTGTGTGTCTAATCACTGTCCACCATCATAGATCAGATCTCAACCTATAAAATATTTCTAAAGAAAATGTTAGTCTTCCCTAGTATGGTTTCCACTATGTTATCACCCAGTAATTTCCCAAGGTTAAGGAAAAACATTGTTGGGGTAACCACAAACCAAATTTTAGGCTTAGGATCTAGCCAACCTAAGTCCAAAGAGGGCTCTCTCTATATGATTTAGCTTTGCTTGATGGGATATTAGGCTAGTTATGAAAGTTCAGGGCGGTTTTGATTTGTGTTGAAGATTGGCTGGTGCAATTCTTGGAGCAGATGGATAGAGCTGGGTCTTCAAGCCATTGGGATACGGAGTCAACAAATGGATAGCATAACTAGATTAGATCATTAAAGGGCATGTTCATAGGCAGGCTAGCAAAGAAAAATGAAAATATTTAAGCTTAATGGGTGAAGTGATTCTAACCAAGGTGAAAGGGCACTTAAGAATCCTTGGGCCGGTATTAGAATGAAGAATAGAGGGTGATCATGAAAAAAGGGCAATTAATAACCCTTTGCTATAGATCAGAGGAGAAGCTATGGGCGCTAAGGAGCAGTTAAGAATTCCCTAGCTAAGATAGTTTAGGAGAAAATATTCAGAATGTAAAATAGTCAAGACAGAGTGCATTTAAGCAATTTCTAAAATATTATTCCTTGTTATACATTTAGATTTTAGAAATTTAGAAAAACGATTAAGGGAAAAACATAAGGAAAATAACATTGAAAATAAGAGAATACTTAGTTGTATTTTGCTTTACATAGGAATCCTGTAAAATATCTGATCTTTATTCCTTGATCCAGCAAGTCAATCCAGTCATTGATACAATAGAACTATCATTTAAGAGAAATAGTCTATAGAAATGTCTTGGAATCCACCCAAAATGCTTCAAATGAAGAAGTATTTATACAAATTCTAAATTGAAATATCTTGAAAAAATATCAAGATTAGTTTTACAAATATCTCAAACTATTTTAAATTAATAGAACTTAAATAAAGGACACTCAAAACTAATGAATCTTTTTGGAACTATATTTATGGATTGAGGCTGACAAAAGAAGAGAAATTCAAATTTTCTAGCAACTCTTAATTGATGATGAGTCTTCCCAGTCACTAACTACATCCTTGCTTTGTGCATTCTACCCTAGTAATCTTACAAAATTAGGGTCCACTGATACCTTTGTATATCTCAATTTGAGATATATATGTAAACAGGGAAAGAGGTTATTGTAGATAAGTATGTGTTTGAGATAAACCTCTCTCAGTTTCCCAAAATTTAGCTCTAGTGGTTCACGATATTCTCTATAAAAAGATGTCAAAAACAGGACTTTAACACAGTCCGAAAAATAGGCTGTGAAGACATGCACTTATCTCACTTTTGGTAATATCTGTGTAAAAAGTGAGATAGGTTATTGTAGATTAGCCTTTTAGGAACACAAAAATCCTCCAGTTTCTCAAAATTCATCTTGGATTGGTTGAACTAGTTTATGAAAAACTATGACTTAAACAGGAAATTTCTAAAGAATGTACCATTTATGCTTTGATTTCATCTTTTAACCTTAAATTTCTTTTAACTATTTCTAACTTTTACTTTGGATAAATTTCATTGTTGCTAGTGACAGTGTTTTCATCTCTGTTTAACCCTTATCGCCTCCATGTTTACATTTATTGTTTACTTTTACCGCTCTGTTTTTTCATCTATCTTCACTTTGACATGAATCTGTATGCTTTGTAACTGTCTTCCCTACTGTTTGTCTTCATGCTAGCTACTTTACTTGACTTGGTCTTCAATCTGATACTCTTTAACCCTGATACACTTTGACTATTCTTTACTGTGTCCTTTTACCTTCACTGTATATTTTAGGTTTTTATTGTTTATTTCAACAGTAAATCATTTAATTACATGTTTCCTCTGCTTGAATTTTAATTGTATGTTTTATTTTCCATCTCTGTTTGAATAGATTTGATAACAATCTCAGAGGAAACAAGTCTTATGACTAGTATTAAGACTGTTTATCCAAGGTTGCGGTCTTTTGATTGCCTATAATAGGGAGGGTCATTAATGGCTTTATGGAGTTTTATAGGTCTATGGAGTGAGTCCAAAGTGCTTTCGGGAGGTAAACCATGCTTGAATTGGTTAGCAGAGGCTTCAGGTGGCACGGAAGGGTTACATAGGGTTTTATTGCACAAACAGTCGAAAACGAGCAAAACTGGGTGTTATAGACATATTTGGGCACATCAACCCCAAACTTATATGTCGATAAACTAGGGCTCATCAACCCCTAAAAGAGTTGTTTCATGCCCTAAAGGAACATAGTGATTTGAATACATCATTCCCCAAAAGTTCCACTTGAGAAACCATCTAGAGATGGCCTAAATTAAACCATATTGATTACTACATTGTTAGGGTGTGATGCATACTGAGTGGTACACTACCAGGGTGCAATGCATATTGATTAGGCCTTCTATAGGGTGCTATGGGTGAGGATGGACAAATGTCCAAGACAGTTTGCTAGGTGGTTGCTCATAGAATCTTCTAGAAACTTCTCCTGTGCCACTTGCCTCTCTAAATTTTCCCAAGGATGAATAAGGGATCTAAGAAATATCCAAGTGGAACCAATTGTAACAAGTGAAATGTCACTAATCAAACCACATGAATGAATCACACCCTTGCACATGTCTATAAATGGATCTCCAATTCAAGAGATCTAGAGGCGGGAATATTGTGAATTGCAAGGAAGTGTTGATAGTTTGTAATTGAGGAAGAAGCATTGTATTGTTGGTGTGATCTTGCTATTTCATGAGGTGAAGAAGGATTGAAGTTGGGAGGATGATGCTGGATCAAACCACTGGGTTGTAATTCCCCCTTCTATTAATAAAGTTCTTTAAGTTTTCTTCCATATGATTGTGCAATTGTGAATCTTATCATTTTTGAATGCTATCATTTTTTCATTATATATCTGATTCTGTAATGTTTATATTGTAATAGATCATGATTCTTTGACAGTTCTTTGTTACTGTAATTGTGCATGTACTCTCCAAGCATGTTAGTACGGGGAGGAGTTGCAGGATCTATCAAAGGGGAGAGAGAGCAAAGAAGGGATTAAGTGAAAGCTTCAGGTTGGTTTCATTATCTTTCTCTTATCTATTACACATAGAAGAAATCGTTGAATTGCTTTAAATTGTTGTTTCTAGGGTAGCTGCCAAACCTAGAGGGCTAGCATTCTTTAGGAATACTAGTTTTCCCAGGAACACTGGGGTTTTCGTTTTTAAATGAGTAAAGGTTTGATTTTTTTGAATTTTGGCGCAAATTGAAGAGTAGATTTTTTTTTCATTTAATAAGCGGGCGGTAAATGGTTTCTATCCCACCGCTTACAAGCACTCGGTGGTATTGGGGAGAGGCCGTACAATGCCATTCATCGACAAACATGTAGCATCAGAGGCTGTGGAAAAACCACTTTTTTGGGTGGGTATAGTTTGGTGGATGGGTTGGCTTGATATGGATAAGAGCTGTTAGATGTGGGGGGAAGTGATCGCATGGTGATCAGGCAGGGAAACTGCATGGAGGGTATTGGGGGTCCCGACAGGCGATTAAGTGCAGCGGTATCAGGTGAATGACGAATTAAGGTGAGATTATGTCGTCGGGGTTATTAATGAAGGATTTAATCAACATTAACGATTGAGGGAGGGATTTTAATATTTTTGAGGGACAAGGGGTAGTGATATAGTTTATATTTCAAACTAATGGGTGGGGTTATTTTATATATAGGAGCTATATATATACGGGATGGTGGGTTTTCAGGAATTAATATATAAAAGTTAGAAGTTAATATGAAAATGGTGGAAATGAATTGCGCTAAGCATAATGTATTTTCTGTGATTTGTTTGCTTTTCACATATATGCATTATAACTTAGGCTAAAGTGTTTTTGTGGGTTTTTAGGAAAAATGGGTTTTACATGGGGGTAATTACTTTCCCTAGGAAAATAGTGTTTTAACCTTAGGAAAAGGGGTTTTATTAGGGAAATGAGGGGGAATGAAGGGAGATAAATTTTTGATGAAGGGGAATCTAGTACTTGTTGTCCTTAAGTCATTAAGCCGAGGGTTCGGTCCCTCCAAAAGTCAGAGAAATTCTCTAAGCCTCTTTGCCTTAAATTTTTTTAAGTACTTTGAAGTTTATTTATGGGACATTAGTAAGGCAAATGGGTAAAATGAATGGGGGAAGTTAATTAACTGACTTTGTAAATCATTTGCATGCTTTATTGTTCATTGAAATCTGGAAATTTTATGATGAGAATGATAAATATGCTTTTGTCTAACCAATCATCATACTTCTGCAACCTTTCTTCTACTTACCCATCTACTCATCTAACCATTTTTTACTTCTCTTTATTAGAGTGCATTTGAGCTAGCAAACTCTTATCAAATATTTTTCTTTCTCTTTACAATAGTAAACTAACTAAATCTAACCTTACTACATCCAAGGGCTTAGATTAAACAATTGAGCTCCTTTTATTTACTCTACCTATCTACTTATGTACAAAAGGTTACACTGTTTGGCCAGAACTTTATTCTCTATCTATAGACATGAAATTGAAAACATGAAATAGTCAAGTTTAAACATTTTGACCAGCATGGATTGTGGCAAGGATTACAAGTTGCACACAATCATTTATTCTTCATAAAAAGTAATTAGTAGTGACATTTTGGCATGCTCACTTTCATGGTCTTTTTCATTTCCTTGGGGTTCATATTTTTCTCTTTTTTGACCTTTTTATTCTTTTTGTCCTTTGATTATTATTTTAGGACATACCCTCTTTACATTTTTTAATTGATCAATATAGAAAACATTTGCAGAAAGAAAAGGTGTGGAAATATTGCAAGTTTTAATCTTATTCATTCAAAAATTATGACTCCTATTGGTATAGGAACCTAACACGTGGAATGACGCAAACAGTTGTCCTAACCCAGTGGCTTACAAAGCTACAACAGGAAAAGGTGTTGAAGGAATAGGTGGATGTTGCATGACAGAAAGAGGTAGTCCTTAAAGCACATGTCTAGTCTGGGATTGATGAGGCCTTCCTCATCACTATAGACATCGAAGGAAATCTCGCACAAATGAAGGCGATGCATGCCTTATGACAGGGAGTTGCCCCTGACAATGAGACTTTAGTTGAGAGGGTGGAGCAGATCTAGCAGATTGTAGATCAATGTGCCATAGACCTCTGGGAAGCAAAGGAATGGTTGGAGGGGCTCCATCACAATATCACCGCACCAACAGAATGACTTGGGATGAGTCACAATGATTGTGTTGGGGGCTTGTTGGGCATGGAATCTCCCTAGAACAGGTTTTTCGAGCTCAAAGCCCACGTTTTGGTCAGAGATATTGTAAGACAATGTGAATTGTGAACGCGGAGCACGGAGTGTACAATTGAGTCATAGGGTTGTCCGCCCTAAACATTGTATCGTAAAATAGTGTAAAGTCAGCCTATCCATGGTCCGTGGACCATGGGATTGTATAAATAGAGTGAGGCTCTAAGTTGTAAAGTTAGTTAATGAGTGATGGATAGAGAGAATATCAAAGGAATGGTTCGAGCTTAGAGTAGAATTTTGAGTGTCTTTGGTTGTAGTAGTAGGAAGAGGCTCTGCAACTGAGTGCATAGAGGCCTAGCAGAGTCCACAATTGAGTGCGTAGGGCTGTGATGGGTTTGTAAGCAAGATTGAAGATTAATAAAAGAGAAGTTGATTTCTATTCCTGTGAATTTGTTGTGCATTATCTTCTTTATGTTTGTATTCGGTTATGTATTGTGCGCACTGATATAATTGATAATTATGTTGTAATAGCCATAAATCATATGCATACGAGTTAAGTAATCAGTTAATTAGCAAGGATTGTGGGTATTATACGGGTTGCGCCACGAGTAGGGCTGCGTGGAAGCCACACCGTAGGTCGCCAAGGGATTGCAAGTGCGTGCAGTGACAGGTTAGAAAATGAACCTCTAGAAGCCCATAAAACATCCCAAGGGTGCGGAAACCTGGTTCTAGCACCCTCCCATACTACTTCAAGTGAGATCTTAGTCCGTGCTCCATGGACTATTGCTGAAAGGGCCAGTAGTATAGGGATTTGCTTCGCTAAATCACCTCTAAACCTGGGTCAGGCCCCACTAAGCCAACAGATTCCCCTTTGTGGTCACCTGTGTGATTCCTAGGATAGGCAACTATGGTCAACAACTTGTATCAGAAGCCAAGCAGAACGGTTGTGAGGTAGGATCCAACAAGTAAGAGAGGGGGTATCTCTCGTCCTTATCTTCACTAACCCTTATGCTTTACTCCCAGTCACAGAGCTTTCCTGGTCTCTGTAACGCTATTGGATTTCACTCTTTAATCAAACTTCTACGTTTTGTAATTTAGAGCAGCCTCGGAGAGTTAGCTCTCCTCTCGCCTAATCCAAGGCCCTAATAAATATAAACTTGTTGGTGTATTCTGATGACAATACAAAAGTTCTATTTTATTTTAATTAAGCACTTGATTTTGATGGTTGTTCTTTTAAGTCAGGGGTATATATGGAAATGAAACCAATGGTGCTTGTATGATGCAAAAGAAATCAATGAAAAACTAAATACATGAATGCAATCATTTGTTCTTCGATGAAAAGAGATCTCTACGTGGGTTCTATGAAACTTCTATAAAGCAAAAATATTTTTCTTTTCTTTTCTTGGAACACACTTCACACATACAAAAGCTAAAAAGACTATTGATGCTTTAATAATGCAAAAATACCCTAATGCAAGGTGTAATGAAGATGCAAGATCCTAAATTACACTAAAAAAGAACAAAAGCAATTGTTTATAACTATTAATAAGCCAACCTAAGTATTGAAAAGAATGCAAATTTTGAATACAAAATTATCTCCAAACAAGAAGGAAAAATCCCAAAAGATCACAATTCACTTTCACCAATCAAAAGAAACCAAAATCAAACTTGGCAAAAGAAAAAAAAAATAGTGTTTTTTTTTAAGATCTTTTCTTTTTCAAGAAACAACCAAAACAACCTTTTGAAAGGACTCTAAATGCCAGTAAAACTCAAAGACGAAAAAAAGAGCACAAGGAGGCTTTGCAAGTTACAAATTCGACAACGAATGAAAACTTGAATAAAAAGGCTTCAACTTGTACTAAACAACCCAAACAGTAGCAAAGAGCTTGACAAACTGACCAAGACGTTAGGAAAGAAATACTTTCAAATTCGTCAAAAAAGACTTCCAAAAAGCAAGAAAAGCTATAAGGCCACAAAATGACAGAAAGCAAAGCAAGTAGACCAATAACTGAGCTTGACACTATGATTGAAAACAATCTGTTGTTCTAGAGGACCAAAACAATCAAGAACCTTTGTACGAAGTCTTTTTGACCAAAACGCAAATCACAAACTCACTCAAAAGAAAACCTAAGCCAAATCTTTTCAAAGCGGAAGAGACTTAAAAACAGTAAACTCACAAAATAATGAAATTCTTTAGATAGAAATTGAGCACTCAAAGAATAAACAAACCAAGCAAAAAGTCTTTTTGGGCAGAGAGATTTGAAAAATCAATGCAAAAAATGGTATATGCGACTGTGTTTAAGCACAGAGGCATGTACACATGCTTCTGATAAATGAAACTCGTGTATACACAGGTTCACTTGATAGAAATAAGCATGTGTACGCTACTATAAACAGACTAAAGTGCATATACAAATATTTGCAAGAAAAATAAAAGAACAAAAGCCATATCAAAAAGATCAGACTTAAGGTCTGAGACTCTACTGGACCAAATAATACTGTGACGGCAAGAAAACCAAAGACTAAGGCCTGATTGACACTAAAGAACCCAAAATAGGAATAACAAGATTGTTATCCCTAGTGGAGTCACCAATTTTGTTACGGGAATAAGTACCCCAGGGCTTTGGGTTGGAACCCCAATAGAGAAAGAGCAGACTACAGTAAGAAACACTCATACAACTCAGGCCAAATTCTTATATAAACAAACTATGTGAGAACGACCATACTCGAATGTCCTTCATTTGGGTAGATCCCACAGGGTTCAGACCCTCTGCAACTCCTGACGTTCTCTAAACTTGAAAATTATTCAATTCGAACATACATAGAAGCATATAGATAAAGAATTTTAATGAAACTAAATTTATATCATATGAGCAATGATTAGTTATACATCAAAATAAAATTCATATTTGAATTACAACAGTGTCTGATGCATAAACACAATTAATCTCGGAAACAAGACAATGCTTCCTTTTATTGTAGAAAGCTATAACTACCATGGAGAGAATTCACCTGAGTCTTCTTCTTCCGGCTCCAAGTGGAACTGTCCTACGGATCCATCCAGTCCGAGTCTTTGACAGCTTCCTTCCATAACCAATACCATGATATCTCAAGCAAGAAGGAGAACATCTATAATCAAGGAAACAAGGGTTTCCTGAAACTTGGGGAAGTGCATGAAGCACAGGGATCCTTCAGACTCAGTCAGGGATAATCTTAGTATAATAACTCTATCTCTTCTCCTCCTTAAGGCCTTCCCATAGAATTCTATTTATACTTCTCCCAATTAGTTTTTTAGTTGGGAAACAGTTGGGCCATGGGCAATAGGAGGTAATCAAAAGGTAAAAACCGTGAACTCCACCCATAATTAAGGAAATTTATTTTTTTCAGGTGTTTTAACACGTATACATGGGTTGGGTATTAACTAACCCACGTGTACATGCTTTTATCTCAGGGCAAAGTAGCGTACAGGGAATTAAAAACTATTTTTAAAATATTTGGACTATGTCTAGAAGGAGCGGTTACCCTAGGCCATAAACCAATCATCACAAATACCAAGGGTGGTAAATGGCGTTATAGCATATGTTCCCTTCCAGCTTAGGGTACAAGATTATAATGTGGTCATACCTAGCAAAATCATAGATGAAGGCACATCTGTTAGTATTTATTCCTTAACTACTTGGAAAGCTTTAGGTTCCCTGCATCTTGTGCATGTTACCTAGAATGTGTTGGATTTTAACAAAGGAACCAATCAACTATTAGGGTCCCTTCCTAAGTTGCCTATTACTTTGGGAGGAAATGCTATTTATATTGATATGGTGGTAGTCCAAGGCCCTTTGGATTTTAATTTACTCCTTGGGCGTGACTATGTTTATGACATGGGAGATCTTGTCTCTTGAGTCTTGCATGTGATGTGTTTCCTGAATGAAGGAAGAATCATGACCAATGACCAAATTTCATTGGTTGGTTCTAATTTGACTCTCAATCAACCAACATCCCTAAATGGTCCTTATATGCAAGTAGTATATTCTCCACCACCAGTTAATTATGTGGTAACCTATCTGATTCAGATGCCTACTACTAAAAATGAGCCTTTCGTTGTCTACTCAACTTCTTTCAACCTAGATTTGGTAGGTGATATGGGGAATCATTTACGGGGAGAATTGGAGTATGATATTTCCATTGGATCCCTTGATATGTATCCCTTCTATATCATTGTTCTCCCATCCAATGAGAACCTCTTGGAAACCATGGCCTCTTGTAGGTCATGATCAAGGTTCTCGGAGTCGAGTTCCTTTTTGTTGGCTTGTATGGGCTTGACCCAGGTTTAGAGATGATTTAGCTAAACAAATCCTAGTACCACTGGCCCTTTTGGCAATAGTCTGTGAAACACGGACTGAGGTCTCACCTGAAGTAGTATGGGAGGGTGTTGGAACCAGGTTTTTGCACCCTAGAGATGTTTGATGGTTTTTCGGTGGTCCGCGGTTTGACCTTGCACACACGTCACTACGCACACCTAGCAGTACCTCACAGCCTACAATGCTGCCTTCGCACAACCCTACTTGAAGTGCGATCTGTGTTATTACCAAAGTTCCTTACTATTAACCTGATATTATCTGATTACTTAGCTTATTTGTATGAGCCCAATTATACTTAATAGTGTTTAGTTTTCGTATAAGTGTGTGCAATAAACAAAACCGTATAAATGCATAGAAAATCATACAAAACCAGATACACAGTATTTTGAATCAAAATTCTCTTTATTATTCTTCTTCTTGGGGTATAGAGTTAACTTCGCCCTGCACACTCAGCTGCAGGGGTCCACACTCTTAGCTGCAGACTCTACTAGCCCTCTATGCACTCAGCAATAGAGCCTCTTCCTATTACTACGACCCAAGAAACTTACACTTCTTCTCTATCTACTAGATCATTACATCAATCCATCGATTCCTCTCATCTATTGAATTATCTTTACAACTTAGAGCCTCAATCTATTTATACAATCCCATGGTCCGTGAACCATGGGTAGGCTAACATGACATTACATTACATTACAAAACTTAGGGCGAACAACCATATGACTCAACATACATTTCGTGCTCTGCGCCCATAATTTGCGGAGTCTTACAACATTATTTGACCAAAACTTGGGCCTTGAGCCCCAAAATATGTTGTGGGGGGATTCCATGCCCAATAGGCCCCCAACACAAACATCGTGACTCTCCCTCAAGTCACTTTGTCGCAGCGGCGATCTAGGTGCAGAGTCCCTCCAACTGGTCTCGAACAGCCTGAATGTCGGTAGCACCCCATGCTATTGCTTATTGAACCTACTACATTCTTGCTTTTGAACCCTTTGTGTCTGAATTGTGTCCTTACCTTTGTACTAACATTTTCTCCGTATGTTTATAATCCCACGCCCTTCTCCATCTCCTCGGGTTGTGAATAATGTGCTTTCACTGGTTAGTCAGATAGCTGTCTCACCCATGTAGGGCTTCAAATGACTGCCATTTACTTTGCTTGGGAAGGTTTCTCCATTTAGTTTGACTAACTGGACCGTGCCTCCGTCTGTGACCTCCTTAACTACATATGGTCCCAGCCAGTGCATTCTGAATTTTCCTGGGAATTTTTCAAACTTATTGTCATACAGTAGCACTAAGTCATTTACCTTGAAGGTGCGCAACTTGATATGGTAGTCATGCCAGGCCTTTTCACATTGCTTTTGTACCTGTTGTTGAAATCCAGCCAGAAACCGTTCTTCCTCAAATTCTTCTAATTGTGCGAGTCTTTCTTCCATAGCTTTGTGGTCCATCATGCCTGTGAGCATTGTTATTCGTACACTAGGTATGATGTATTCCATTGACATGACAACTTCTGTGCCATAGACTAACCGAAAAGGTGTCTAACTTGTCAATTTCTTGCACGTTGTCCTGTAAGCCCATAGTATGGTAGGTACACATAGGTCCCAGTCGTTGCATTGTGCATTGTTCATTTTGGTCAGTGCAGTATCCAATATTTTGTTGAATGCCTCTATTGTCCTGTTAGCTTGTGGGTGGTATGGTGTAACTTTCTGATGATACACCTGGAACTCTTTTGTGAGCGCGCTAATGATTTCATTCAAGAAATGTGTTTCGTGATCACTCATTAAGATTTTTGGACAGCCAAATTGGGTCAACACTTTTCGAGAAAAAACTTCATAGCCATAGTGGCCATGCAGTATTTAACCAGTTGCGCTTCCATCCATCGCATCAAGTACTCTGTCGCGGTGATGATGTAGTGAGAGCCCATATTTCCCTGAGGTTTGATTGGTCCCACAAAGTCGATTGCCCATTTTTCAAATGATTACAGTGTCATTTGTGGATTTAGTGGCATCTCATCCCTCCGTGATGGTTTTCCAGTCCTTTGACATATATCACAAACCTTATAGTGTGCTTTCGAATCCTAGTGTAGGGTTGGCCACCATAGCCCTTGTTACACAATATTTTGTCACCGACCCTGCATCCCCTGGTCCTAGGTAGAGTTGATCCCTGAATGGCATTTGTTCTATCTCATACATCAAAATATGTGTCCACATCTTTTGTATCACTCAAGAAGATCAACCATGCTCATTAATCCTGAAGTTGACCCCTTTTCACCTATGTTTCAAGATCGTCACAGGACATCAGTGCTCTGTCTGCGACAATGGACCAAAGTGAACCAGAATCTCATGACACCATTGCAAGAGTACATCTGTTCTCTGCGATGGTTGGATTTTAGGGATCATCACAAGTCATCAGTATCCTTCTTGCGATGATAGCTCTGAATACACTGTTTCCTCGCGATGTCATCTCTGAGTCTTAGTGTTTGACTCACGACGACCCAGATATGGCGAATTAGTTCAAACAAAATGCTTCTCGGTGGTTTTGGAACTGGTTGTTGGGTCAAGAAAGTTCACCTTTCATCATTTGAGATGGTGGTTCCACCTTTTGAGTAACCTCCCATGAAAATAAGCTTCCTCTCCCTCGTTCTTGGAGCCTCCTCCTCTTATAAAAGCATCCTCCATGATTATGATCAGCTAGTTTTTTTGGTAGTGAGCAAATTAGCTAGTTCTTGGTGTTGGATTGATAGTTTGCAGTGTGAATTGCTGATAGTCTAGAAATTGGTTGTGGAATGATAGTGTGAAATGGTTTTATAGAGAGAAAGCCTTGTTGTGATTCCCTTAGTCTCATACTAGTGCTTTTGGGTGAGAGAGAGAGCCTTTCTGGGAGACCTTTGAGAGTGAATGCTTATGGAGACACACTGACTGGACCCTTCAAGGAAGCTTGCGATGTCAAGGCATGGTTGTAAGCTTTAATTTTTCTCATATTAGTACAATCAATGGTTATTTCCTATATCATGTATGAAATATATTTGATAGCTTATGGTTCCTTGACTTTGTAAGTAAATAGTTCATTTTTGTGCTCTATTATGTGTTTTGTTGTTCTCTTATGTTGTTTCAGGTGAAGCACTCATCAAGGAGAAGAAAACGATAGTTGGAGCAGCGTAACCAAGACTTCTTCAAACACCGGCACAAGGTAGGCTCTTTCAACAATGACTATTTAAGGAATTAGTTGTTGTATTTGTCTTGTTGTGACTAGACCCACTCTAGGGCTATAGGGGTTGCCTCTGTCCACAGAGGGAACAATACCTACATCACAAGGATGGCTTTTCTGGTTACAACTAGATCAATATTTCACCTGCCGATCAACACAAAACTGCCTTCATCTGCCTGTGGGGTACATTTTCTTACAAAAAGCTCCCCTTCGGCCTGAAAAATGATTGTGCTACTTTCTAGCAAGCAATGTCCTACACTTTTCATGACATTTGTCACATTGTTTAGCCATACCTAGATGATCTTCCGGCTCATTCAGCTAAAGGCTCTAACCAACCGAACAACCTCCACGAGATTTTTCTTCGATGTCGACATTACCATATTGTCTGAATCTTCATAAGTGTGTCTTCTGCATCAAATCTAGTAGAATCCTTAGGTTTTTCGTTTCTAAGGAGAGCATTTGTCTCGATACCCTTAAGGTCGAAGCTATACTGAATCTCCCGCCTCCTGCTTCTTTGTGTCAGTTGCAGAGTTTGCAGGGAAAATCCAATTTCCTACATTGTTTTATCCCTAACTACGCCGAGATTGCTAATGGTTACACATGTCTCCTTAAGTGTGACACTCCCTTTGTTTGGGATGACATTGCCCAAAGGTCATTCGAGCAACTCAAGGCACTTCTTGTTTCTACTCCTTTGTTGCATCCACCCGACTATCATCATGACTATTCACTTTATCTAGCTGCTGATAATAATACTATTGGTATGGTTTTGATTCAAGACAATGACGATGGTTCTGAGCACGTTATCTATTATCTTAGCCACAAACTTCTCGACACTGAGACTTGGTATGCTTATGTCGAGAAGTTTACCTTGGTAGCTGTCCAAGCTATCCAATGTTTTCGTCATTATATTTTGTTGCATACAACGACCATGATTTCAGATTGCAATCTGATGACATACATTTTGTCATGCCAATTGCTAGGGGGCAAGTACTCAAAATTGATTGTTATCCTTTAATAGTTAAATTTGGAGTTTACTGCTGCCAAGTCTAAAAATTCATTGGTCTTCACTGAGTTAATTTTCTCATTACCATCTGCTTTCGCTCCCTCTCGGATAGAGGACCGCATTCTGGATGACACACTTTTCTTGATTAGTACCCTCGATCCTTGGTACGGTGAAATAATTGTCTACCTCCAGACATCTTCCTTCTATCTTGATTTGTCTAAGGATGCTCAGTGACACATTTGTCACCATTCTCAGCCTAATTGTATTGTTGGAGACACTTTATACTGTCTCGGCATTGATTCAATTCTCCGTCATTGTTTAATTTTCGAGGAAGCTTAAAGAGTCTTGAATGACTGCCACTCTAGTGCATGTGGTGGTCATATGTCTGGTTATGCCACTACCCAAAAAAATACTTCATGCTATTTACTTTTGGCCCTCCATTTTTAAGGATTGCATTCTCGCTATCCATTCCTATCACGCGTGTTAGATTTACCAGTGGAAGATGTGTGCGTCGCCTTCCCTTTTGCATCTTGTCATTACCGTGGGCCCTTTTACTAAATGGGGCATTGATTTTATGACTTGTAACCCTCGCTTAGCCAGGGGTAATGTGTATATCATTGTTGCCGTCAATTATTTTACAAAATGGGCCAAAGTGATGTTGACATTGTCTAACGATGGTAAGACAACTGCACAATTCCTATTCAATCATGTGATTACTCGATTTGAAGTCCCTTAGGCTATTGTCGCTGATCATGGTTCTCATTTCTGTGGTTATATGATGATTGAGTTAACAACCCAGTTAGGCTTGCGTCATGATAGTTCAACGCCTTATTACCCTCAGGCTAATGGCCAAGTCGAAGCTGTCAACAAAGTGTTGGTTACGATGCTTCAACATACCATTGGAATGCACAAGCCCAACTAGCACTTGATATTGTTTTCCACCTTATGGGCCCATCGTACCTCAATGAAGGATGCAACCGGATTCACACCATTTCAACTGGTTTATGGTCTAGAGGCTACCCTTTTGATTAAATGCAAAATACCTTCTCTCAAGTTAGCTGTCGAATTGCTCCCGAATACTACTCCCATGGAAGAATGTCTTCTTTATCTATAGTGGCTAGATGAGACCCATTGAATTGCTTCTTTAGTCATTGAAGCATAGAAAAAGAGAGTGAAAACTCACTTTGATTAGACTATTAACCCTCATTCTTTTGCTGAGGGATATTTAGTCCTACTTTATGATCAAGCAAATGATAACATGGGGGTAGGCAAATTTGAGCCTATGTGGCATGGGCCCTATATTGTGAAACGTGTTTTGTAAAAAGGGGCCTATGAGCTAATTGACATTGAAGGAAACCCTTTGGATAAGCCCCAGAATGGGCTTTATCTTAAAAAGTACTATGCATGAGTCTTTCATGCATTTGTTGTGTACATAAGTGTGCTTTTCATTTTGTACATGTTTGGCTTAGTGTGTAAGCGTTTGCTACTTATTGTGACTTTTTACTTCTTATGTAGATGTCTATTGCACCTTATATTGATTTTGCTGATGGTGCCTATTTCAGTGCCCAGAATCTTTCCTCCGTGACATGGGTGATCTATGATCCTCACGGTGAGTTAGTAGACCTTCAAGGTGTTTGTCTAGGGTGTACTGTTACACAGCAGTTTGTCACTGTCCTCATCTTAGCCCCCCCGCTATGTCATACATCAAATAAACATGTTAATATCTTCCCACTCATGTAAAAAGATTAAGCAAATGTTCTCTGATGCTAAAAGTTGACCCTTCTTCCCTAAGTTTCTGCCTTGTCACGAGTAAGCCATTAATATACGCGACAATCCCTTTTCATGAATAGTCTCCTTGCAACACCATCGCATGTGTACACATTTTTTCTGTGACGGTCGAATTTTAGGGCCCGACGCAAGTCCTTCGGCTATTTGTTGCGACGATTAGTCTGAATGCATTTCCTCCTTGTGATGTCGTCACTGAGACTTAGTTCGTGAGTAGCGACGATATAGATTTGGCGAATTTGTTCAAATAGTCACCCTTCTAGATGTCTCTAGAGCTGGTTGTTGGGTCAATTTGGGTTGCCCTTCCTCCTCTGGGATGGTGGTTCCATCTCTTTTGCAACCTCCCTTGAGGATAAGCACCCTCTCCCTCATTTGATGGAGACTCCTTCTCCTATAAAATCACTCACCATTGCTATGATTGGCTGGTTCTTTTAGTTGGGCAGTGCTGCTGGTTCTTTTGAGTTTAGTAGATAGCTTTGGTGTGAGTGTGACAAGTGTGGGATTGCTAATAGTTTTGTAAGAGGTTGTGGAGTGCTATGGGGTAAAATGCACTGGATGAAAACTACCCTTTAAAGTCTTCCCGGGACCTTCAACAAACTGTAAGGTTATCTAAAAAAGCTACCTGTTACACACATGTTCATCTATCAAACATATATTGGCAGGGTATGGAAAAAGGATCACCTTTGGTTCTTTCTAGATTCTCTTGGGGATCTCTGTGCAGTAAGAAGAAATCCTCCTAACTGGCTCCAAGACAATTCCTGCACAAAATAACAAAGAAAACCAATCACAACATACACTTCTGACAATTAATGTAAGAATCCATAACAAACATGTATAAATGTATAACTTATCTACTCAACACAACATACATCAGAATGAACAAATAAATGCACAATATCACCGACACTTTAGAGTAGGGAACACAACTGCAATCCTATATTCAGAATGGAAGAGTGATTACAACAATCCATTGTATCAGCCTTCCTTAACCCTTCTTCCTCTCTCTCTCCCCTTCTTTCAGCTAGCTCCTTCAAGAATATGGCAGTTCCCAACAACTCTATGGGCTTTCCTTCCAAATGCTCTGATCTCTTTTCCAATGGCCCTCTCACTGCTTATATAGCAATTGAATTAGGGCTGCCAAGCTCCATCTAGAGTTCATTAGGAAAAAAACCATGAACCTACCCTGTTTACAAGCATTTTCCCATTTGCCTTCATTCTCAGAATAGAATTTCTCCAAATATCTTGATTTTTGGAGTTTCCTTGCTTTTATTGCACAAATTTAGGGATTTAATATCTAGATATTTATGAGTAGATTCATTGGCATAACCTTTTGAACATCACTTAAGTTCAATAACACTCCCCCTGGTCTAATGACAAGAGTTAGCAAGGTGACTAACGCTCCTTTATGCTTGTAAACAAGCTTTATAAAGCAGGCTGTCAGTGTATAGAGGGTGTTAGTGTGGATTCTGGGCCTGCAATTGTGGTCATTACTTCAGTCATCTTGTCTTTCACCTCTGAGTTGATTAGGAGGTCAATTTGTCCTATAACAGGTGCCCCCCAATGTATGAGATCAGAAGCAAAGATGATGGCCGAAATACTTTATGAAAAAACATTGTAATTTGCTGTCAAAATCTTTGTATAGAGAGAGAGAAGTTTCGGGTGGCAAGGAAAACCTGATACAACAAAGATACATATATATAAACTGCTAAAATCATGTCTTGAGTCGAGCATTCCCATGATCAGTAGCTATGTCAGAGTAATTTTCTCCTCAGAGATATAACGACGCTGGCTGCCAATATGGCATAGGGCAGATCCAGTGTCATAATATATCATCCTAAAATAGTTGTCTCCAAAGAACAATATCGCAGTTTGGGAGAGGAAATAAGGCTGAATGAGCAAGCCTCTACCCAAGGTCTTGATTCCTACTTCACCAAACATCATAGATCAGTACATGTGATAATATGAGTTGACATCAAACATGCATGAAATCAATTGATTACCAACCAATAATGGAGACTGTTAACATATGCGAGGGAAGGCCACCGATAATGGTGATGGTCTCCAAGATGCATAGTGCAAACTAATGAGTGTGAAAGATTTTTTGTCATCGAACACTCGTAGAATCACTTAACCAGGAGCCAATAATGAAAACCCGTGATCAAACACAAGGTAACATGCCACTAATGTCTACAAGCACCAAGGCACTGAATGTGTTTCTAGGTTATATTCCTAGATAGAGTGTTGAAGTTGATAGGAAGAAACCTGTCGAAAGGTAGGCAATGGCGCGTCCTACATCAGTCAACACAAAATTGGACAAGGATGATTTTTTTTTTCTGAAGAATCATTTGAGATTTTGGGTCTAAACAATGGAGGGAAGATGAAAGGATATGTAGGATTGGTTGATAGAGAAAACAAATGGGAACCCTTGAACAATAGAAGGCACGACAACAGTTTTAACGAGACAACACTAGACTCATGAACACTACAGAGTGTTTAAGATATGGGGATGCAATCATAAGTTGGTAGGGTTCATACTGAGAGGCTATCTAAATGAAGGTTTATCTAAGGAGTGCCATGTTTAAGGGGACGAATGCTGCCAAACCACGCTTTCGAATACAAGATACAGTTGTATTGTCCACTTTCCCCTTCTGATTTTTTAATGAGTCAAAATGGGTAAAATCATCGATCTTTTCATGTTTAAAGAGTCTGAAAAGGATCGCAAAAAGAACAACTCTTTGCCCTATCTAATTAGTTTAATGAGTCGACACAGGCAAACTCATTGATTTTTTCATTTTTTAAGAGTCTGAAAAGTATTGTAAAAAGAACGACTCTATCTCTTGTCTATGTATTTAAAGAGTCTAGACTAGACAACTCAATGGTCTTTTCATATTTAGAGAGTCTGAAAAGATCATAAAGAGATACTCCATGGTGGTCCCTTTGTCATAGTTATAAACCGGGTGCGACAAAAGTTTAATAGTATACCCGTCTCGGTTACTTTTCTGTATTTAATCTATTGAACCCGGATAAAGAGAAACCTTTTTCCAATAGATGTTGACCTCATTTTGTTATGAGTATGAGGTGACAGACTAAACTCATGTTTTGTCGTGACACTTTAATGAGCTTAGTAACAAAAACTCAAGATTTTTCATTTTTTAACGATCAAGAAGTACTTGAAAGAATGCTCGGGTCATCTTTAGCATGTTTAATGAGAAGCAAGACACAGCACGGGATTTTTTTCAGTTTAAAGAGCGAGAAAAAAGTTCTAAAAAGGATGCTCCGTTGGTCTTTTTTAGTTTATGAGCTGGAACAAGATCAAAAAAGAGGTGCTCAGAGCATTGTTTGCACATATTTAACAAGTGCAAATAATGAAAAACTCAGGGATGTTTATATTTTTTAAAGAGCGAAAAAATATCCCAAAAAAGTGCTTTACGGATTGTGGTATGGATGTTTAATGAGTCCTACTACAAAAAATTCACACATGTTTGTATTTTTTAAAGAGCAATAAAATATCTCCAAAAGTGCTCTGCCATAGTTAGATAGATTTTATCAAGCTTAACGATGAAAACTCGGGGATGTTTATATTTTTTAAAGAGAAATAAAATATCCCTAACAGTGCTCTATCTATCATTGCATAGATTTAACGAGCACAACGACAAAAACTTGGGATGTTTATATTTTTTAAAGAGCAATAAAATATCCCTAAAAGTGCTATATCTATCTTTGTAGTAGTTTAACAAGCCCAAAGAAGAAGACTCGAGGTTTTTCGAATTAATGAGCAAGAAAAATACCATAAAAAGAATGCTCGAGCTTTCTTGATCTCATGCTTAACATTAGAAGGGTCTATGCCATGCATTTCCTCATAAGACCAAGGAAAAACATTGCAGAAGTCCCTAAATGGGTAGGTGAAGCTCACAATTTCCTTAGGATTGTGATTGGCTCCACTCTATACATTTTCCAAGATACTTGTCATGACAAAAATATCGGGGATCAATGTTTGTGAAATATTGCCCTTGTTCCCTTTCGAGTCCAAAAGTTGGATAGTCGTATACGGTGAGGAAATGATTTCATGTGCGTCAGGTGACAGGATTTGAAGAGGCATCATGTTGGAATCAGATATTGAAACATGATGGTGCAAATCCTCCCAAGGTCTCTCTTCTAACCTCGTGATCTCTCTAATAACTTCATCCATCGGTAGGAGTTGATTGAGTGGATCGAAAGAAAGAGTAGTTATGGGAGGGGTAGTGTAGTTATGGGAGGGGTAGTGGTACCATTGGCCGAAACCAAAGTGACCAGAGATTCAGATGCAAATTGAATGGCTTGGTAGGCTGATTCAGCTAGTGATAGCGATATTTTCTCTCCGTATGTGTCAATGTCTAAAGGAACCATTAGGATCCATGGATCGGTTTGTTCATGAGGAAAAGATGAAAGCATATTGACCATCTGTGAAACCTATGATGGATGAAGAGGGAAACAACCCATGAGGGAAGAAGCTTTCAGTAGACTGGTACCTAAACTGATGTAACTATCATTTCCACCTCCTATTAGGGGTACGGAGCCACTTGGTAATGGTGAATAATCAGGGGCATAGAAAAACAACTGATCTGCTGTAACAACCTTTCCATCCAATGGAAATTGGATGACGTGAAAGATATTAGATACGATAGCCATCATGGTGTATGTCCAACTGTGACCCAGCAAGATATTATAGTCGAGTTTTCTGTCTACGACTTCTACGTCCACCGTTACGATTTTCCTAGCCAAAGTGATGGGAAAACTGGCTAAGTATCCTTTCGGGAAAAAGGTGTGGCCATCGAAAGCTTTAAGGGAGTTCGATGGTAGGGACAGGGTTGGGGAACCCAAGGTGAGCCAACATGAAGCCAACATGATGCAGGTTGAAGCACCTTCGTCGATGACAGTTCTGTGTATACCTTTACCTTTCGAAGTGATATGCACCTGAAATGCAAGCTGGTGGGAAAGGGGAGGTTTACACTTGTCCATGTCGAAAATAGCAAGCATGGAATCTGTAGGGTTAATACCACCAATAGCTGAAAGCAAAGCTTTCCATTGGGTGGGGCATGTTTGTAATACTTCAAGCACTGACATAGCCGACAATGCTTGTGCCAAATCCTCCACAATATTGTAGTGTTGGGCAGCATCTGCAAATGTATTGTGTGTTGTGCGACGAAGTGCCCCCTTGGGGGGTTGAATTACAAAGTCCTCAACCAGCCTTTCCATATGCAATTTTTTGGGCGGTGATGGGTTTGACCTGAGGATGGTTCTTCTACCGGAGTGACAGGAGCTCCATAAGATTTGGCTCTTGTGGTGATATCTACCGTTCCAAATGTGTAAACGATAGAAGATCCTTCACTAGCTGAAGGATATTACGAACCATCATTGCCCCGTAGCATGGGTTGTTGTTGGTTTGCAATAAGTTTTTGCTTCTACTGAGTGGGAAAAGGATTCTTAAGGACAGTGGGGGTCTTACCAGTATCCATTTTGGCAAGGTAATCTGTGCATTCCTGAAGCCATGGACAACGCCAAGTTTCATGGTCTTGAGCACAGAATTTGCAAGGAAATCTGGCAGGTGTATCCTTTTCATCAACAGTAGGTGCAGTGGCTTTCTGTTTTGGGTTGGGATGCTTTATTGACTACTCCTCAGAAGGAGCGGTCTTTTTCTTACCACTGGATTTCTATGTAGACTGCACAAAGTTTATCGTAGTGGTAGGAAGAGCAGTTGATTTGGTAGAGGGGTCCACTTTCAGCTTGGCAATGGAACCACTAAGTTGTTTTACAGTGACCCCGAAGGTTGCACCGACGATCCCGTCCGTGTGTGCTCGAGGGTGCTGAGTGGTGGGAGGATTGGGGTTACAGGGAGCATAGGGGATAATGTTGTAGAGAGTGCCAGACTATGAATAAATCAAATCTAAGTGATGGGAATGACATATGGATTGGTCCTCTGTGACTACACCACCTAGAGCGACATCTTTAGCGATTTGTGGTTGTAACGACTTACATAACCAGTCTGTTAAGAGAAAATCAGGGATGGGAGCTTTGACTAACCTCTGCCTATGTCTCCATTCATGGATATGATCGAAGATGTGGGTGGTAGTATCCCAATGAAACGAAGTAAGGAGCTTTATCCCTATGTCATAACGGATAGGTAACTGAAAGTGCTTTAGGAACTCCATCGCTAAAGCGTCAAAGGTATTCGCTGACACGCGTGGTAACTCAATATACCACTTTGTGGCATTACCAGTGAGGGTGTGGGGAAAAAGACATAACTAGACACTGTCATCCACCATAGAGTTCAAAACACACCAGAGATGGTAGGTGGTGACACGAGTGCCCAGATCCTCCCCTTGTTTTCTGTTGAAATTTGGAATGTTCGTCAGTATTTTATGCGGGATCAATGGCCATTGTAAGTTGTGGTAGATGGAGTCATTTGTCAATTTGTATAAGTTGGGAATATCCAACGTTGCCAAAAAAAGAAAATTGTTGGGTGCCCCTGACTTGGACCATGGTGATGATGGATGACCTGAGGAGCTCTGTGCTCCTCCCATTGTTTGGTTCCCCATAGTGTACGTGGGTTGCATGGTGTAGCCGTTGCTTTGCGGTATGGTGTTGTAGAGTGGATTTCCATGAGGATTTTGATACTGGGGTATGAAATTTCCCCTAGTATAAGTAGTGTCCGCTTGACTCATTTGAGTCTGTGAGTAGGGTGCCCCCATGGATTGGTTGGGAATCCCTTGTGGATTCACAATTGACACAGAACTAACCATATGGATTTGATTGACAGAGGGAACACTCATGTCAATAAACAACTATCCAGGCATGCCTGAGAATGGAGGGGGAACTGTGACATTCGCCACCGGCATGTGCATATTAGGAACCCCCCAGATATCTGAATCTAGGGATTTGAACTGCACATTGGCAGCCGACCTTGTTGTTGGTAAATGGGAACCATGCCCATAGTGCCGCATTGAGTGTTATATGGAGCACTATATGTGGCACTAGTCGAAGGTATGCATTGTGGCACCATAGGAGTGGAACATGGCATCTGCTGGGTTCCACTTATAGAGGGTGTTATGTGAGTTGTCATACCTGGGACAAACAGGATAGCAGGATTCCACATTACCAGTGTTGTGATGACCGTCGATTGGGGAAGTGGTAGAGGACCAAGATTGTCTTTAGAATTCCACAACCCGTGAGTCGCTAACTTGATAGATGGGAAGTTTTCCCCTACTGAAGAAGGAAGTATAGGTACCATGGGACTAATTGAGTGACCGTTAAGTTTTATCAAATAAATTTTAATGTTATATTCTTTAAAGTCTCAAAAATGATAGCACTCAAGTACCTAAAAAGAAAAAATACACTGAATATGTTAATCAACAAATAGAGGAAATTACCTCATCTGATAAACACTGATTACTGGAGATGAAACCCAGTTTCTCAATGAATGTATGGTTATGGTTACTTTTGAGCTTCACCCAAACCTCAGATTGAGGGACCAAGTACTCTCATGAAGACGAGCACTCTCCCAAAAACTGAAGGCAAAGTAGGTCCATCTGTTTTAGGTACCAGGATAGCCCATCCCAGTCACCTTGTGTAAGTACCTAGAAGTTTTGGCCACTAGACATACCTCAAATCATAGACATTACCAGGGGGGACATAGTCATAGATAGCACATTGAGTGGGCAGGATACCTGAGTCCCCGACTCAGTTCCAAAATCCCCGAAGGGACCCCCAATACACAGAATGCCCAAAGGAGTTGTAAGAGAAGGCGGGATACCTTCAATCACAGTCCGATGTTGTCTCGTATTTCGCTCCATTGTGAGTGGAGTGGTCCTAGTAATATGAGTGCAGAAGGATTTTTCACTCATTCACAACATATGTTTTGGTTTTCAACCTTGGGCAGTTGACTCACATGCTTATCCCAAGGTCCTAATCTAGCTAATGTTGGTTTGCTAAAAAAAGAGTAACTAATTGATTTTAATGTAAATTTAGTGTACTTGATTATTTGTCTTCAGTAGGGGTGTTGACGTATGAATATGGTGAGACTCTCGACTCAATAAACCATGCAGAATAATGCTTTGAAAAAAAAAAATCAATTTCTTATGCAAACAAGTCTTATTCTACACATGTATCATTTCACATATTCATGAATTCGTCAGTGCATCTAAAGCCATTCAACACTTTGCATAACCGAAAGTTTCTTTTCTCAATATTCCCTAACAAGTATTGAACCAAAACAAAGCAGCCTACAACTATTTCGACAGAAGGAGATATACAGTTTATCAGCTTTTCTTTCAACAAAAATGACTTTTATGAGAGAAAAACTAAAACATTTTCTTAAAAAAAAAAAATTTAAGACACCAAATTTGTTAGCATGATACTATTGCCTATCTTTCTTTAGCCCCTAAGACAAGTTCCCCCCCTTTTGGTTCACAAAATCTCTTGAGAAACATGGAAATGGGAGACTAACACTCTGTCTATGTGTAAACAGAGCTTTAGTTTAGCCACTAACAGTCCTTGTGCACAGTCTAAGAGCTTTATAAAGCTTTGTGTAGACTAGCAGCCTACGTTAGTGAGGGAAAGAGCTCAAAAAGAGGGCTTTTAGGATCAGTTTCTGAGGAGAATGAAACTTTGTAGGATGCAACAAGATAGATGGTGGATCAGAAAAGGATTTGAAGAAGCGGGAAGCTCATAGAAGAAAGAGAAGGTCTGAGAGGAGTCCAGGTAACTGGGAACTAGATGTATAGTCCCCAGCAGAGTCGCCAATTCTGCTATGGGGTAAAATGCACAGGATGAAAACTACGCTCGAAAGTCTTCCTGGGACCTTCAACAGACTATTAGGTTATCTGCAAAAGCTACCTGTTACACACATTTTCATCTATCAAACATATTTTGACAGGGTATGGAAAGAGGATCACCTTTCGTTCTTTCTGTATTCTCTTGGGGATCTCTGTGCAGTAAGAAGAACTCCTCCTAACTGGCTCCAAGACGATTCCTACACAAAAGAAAAATGCAAACCAATCACAGCATACACTTATGACAATTAATGTAAGAATCCATAACAAACATGTATAAATGTATAACTTATCTACTCAACACAACAAGCATCAGAATGAACAAATAAATGCACAATATCACCGTCACTTTGGAGTAGGTGTTATCTAGGAATAGTGTCCACTCGGACACTGCTATTCCCACTAAGATGGGTGGCTATCTTAGAAATAAACAATCAAAGTCTATTGTTGTTTCCTTTTATGAAAATAGACAAGAGGAGAACCAAGGAGACCAACCTGAGTCTTGCGTTTGATTTCCTGTCCTTCTTGATAGAGCTTTGCCGCTTCTTCTTTGTCTGCCTAGCTTCAAAAGAACCTGTGGAATCACAAAAACATACTACTATCCAAGAAACAAGGATCTAAATTAATAAATAATACAGGATTAGATGTGTATTAACCATATAAATGCATATATAAACAAGTACACAAGAATATGGAAGGAAACAAGAATAGCTTTATCAAGATGAAAAGTAGCAAGAGGATTACAACCATGTGCTCTGACCCAGCATCATCCTCCAGCTAAGAAGCTCTTCTTCACCTCAACCAAAGCTTAGATCACCCAACACTATGAATGTACACCAGAAAAACAACAACACTCCTCTATAAGATACAAAATTCCAGCCCCTCGATCTCTGTGATGAGGGATCCATATATAGATCATTATAGAGAGGTGAGTCATCTTCTGGGATCTTGATTAGTGTTCTCTCTCTGATAGTTCCTGCTTCCACTTGGAGAATGATGATCTCTTACTCATCCCTGGTCGAAAATAGAGAGGCAAGTGTCATAGAGGAAGCTTTTGGAAGATTCCATGATCTTCCACCTCCCATTTTTGTCCCTGCCATTTGTCCATTCCCGACCATCGCACGCTACAGAGGAGCAAATTAGTATGCATCACACCTTGTACACTTGGAAGGTGATATGCATCACACCCTCTGCATTGAGCTTTCAGTATGGTCTAGTTTTGACCATTTATGAGCAGTTTTCAGTGGAGAACTTCTGGGAGATGATGTAATCAGTTGACCTTGTTCCTTTAGGTAGTGAAGCAACATTTTTAGGGACTTAGGAGCCCTCAGTTTATGGACATTTATGATTGGGGTTGAAGTGCCCAAAAATGTCTATAACAGTTGCCCCCTAAAGAATGAGGTCGTTAATCTTTCTGATGTCGGGTGAAATGCTTTACTATGAGGATCCGAAGTTTTT
>APFE030639802.1:0-12871 GCA_000404065.3 Pinus taeda
TACAGACCTTCTCGTAGTAGGCAAGTATTTTGTTGAAGAATGGTTTACATACATTACGGTTTCTGGCAGTACAACGGACCCTCATGTCCTCCCTTTGTATGTCTATGATAAACTATTAGCAAGAGAAATAGCCCACCAGACTATGGGAAAAGGCTTGACCAAGACCCTAAAAGATAACAAAAATTCATTGTGGCCATCTTTTCCCATTCAGTGCGGTTCCTTTTCATTATCAAATTTCAACCATGCAACCAAGGAATCACTAAGACTAGAGAGCCTCAAGCTCCATACTCTATCGAAGAGGAAATTCAACCCTAACAAGATAACACAGAATATTACTACTACAGTGAAGATTAAGCCCTTTAACCTTTTACAGTTAGCTGAATCATTTGAAGAAGCATTCGAGTGGGCAACGAACAATATGAGCCCTAAAGATTTTGAAAGCTTTCACGAATTCAGAAACAAAAGGCTCGAAATAATTCCATTGCATTTGTTAAATGCCAAGGAAAAACCTATAGCCAATGTAACTATCAACAGCAAGGAGCCAAATTCTCGCATAGAGTCTCAAGTGGACACAAGAAAATAATTGGATATAGGGAAAGCCAAAGACACTGAGAATACAGTGAAATCCAGTAGGAGGTTAGCAAAAAAGGTCATAAGCAATCTGACTAAAGATACTGGTTCTGAGACCAAAAGCAATAATTTGGAGCAAGAGGGACCAATTCAATAAAAAACTACAAGACACTCCTAAGACAATAGATGCCAAAGAAACCTTGGAATATCACACTCCTCTGCATATCCAGAAAATTATGGAATTTGAGCCAATGGATGAGCAAGGGACAAGTTCGCAGTAGACAAAAATCATTCCTTCTTTGCCCACATCGAAAATTGTCCTAAAGGTGACAAAAATTCCTCCTTTAGATGTGTTCTACAACCCACTTCACAAGGCGATAGTAAGGAGACAAAGGAAAATAAGGAGGGTAGAGACACCAGAGATCCCACCTGGGAATCAGATGATGGACATAGTCTCGAAGGATATTCCTTCCAATCCAACTGAAAGCTTGACCAGATTTTCGCAGTTTACTGAGGCATATGCAACTCCCACCATGAATAAAGCTATGAAGATATCTATTTTGTTAAGGGAAAGAGAAGAGAAGATAACGCAGCTCGAGCAACAACTGCAAATTGAAAAAGCAAATGTGAACCAGCAAGCTGCTGAACAAATCGTTCAATTACAACAGAATATGGAAGTGTTAAAGATAAGCTATGAAGCAGGCATTTTGATGCAAGGCTCTACCCTGCAAAACCAAGAATCTTTATACACCATGCTTATAAACATGCATCTCAGCATTACATCCATATCTCCTCGATATCAAATCATTTCTTCTGAGATTGCTATGTGAGGCATTTGTTACAGGTTCAATCTCCTCTCCCTCAGAACAATCGTAGTTCAAATATTGATAGCCAATCAGAGTCCTCCTCCACCTTCATGTGATGAATATGACATAGCTTCCCTCGTCACATGTCCTTTCAGATTATTCGATCACAGTTCTCTCGTGTCCACGTGATGGGACAATCCAACTCTCCTTTGGTAGCAATCTCACAGTACCTTAATATTGTTACGATTACCCTTCACGTGAAGCTACACTATGTTGCATATTCCCTTAATCTTTGCAATGGTTGGAGCCCATTCCCCTCACTTCTTGACATGGGTATTACATACAGACTGCATCTTATTTATTAACTTTGTGATATGATCGTGCTTATGTCCAGGAAGTCTTCCTACAGTATGACATAGTTCATTTAGTCCTTGGTTCCCATTGCATGTTTCTTTCTCTGTATTGTGGATAATTTCATATTCCAACCTGTGAATACTATGAAACTCAAGAGGCAATCCCCTGCATACCCAGGCTTCTACATCATTGTAATACACAAGACCCCATGCACAGAGAATTGATTCAAACTTAACAAAGAAATTATACACAGAAATATTGCACAAATGGATCTCAACACTGCTGATCCAAAACACTATCACACCTGAGCTTGTACAGTTCTGTGAGTACCTGCACACAGGTCTAAGGCTACGTCTCTTGAGTTTTGACTCCTCCTACAACTGATTCGTACTCAATAACAAGTCATCTTAATAGATATGCGTACATACAAGGGCTGCAACTATTCACACGTTATAAGAACTCACAGATCCATCAACTTAGAACAATTGGGACAGAATGAATATTCATTAATACAACAGTAATTACCGACTTACAAAGGCCTCCCTCTCGTGGCCAGATTTACAATAAATTGGCCCTACTTGACATTGAAGCTAGACCTTCGCTTCCACAACCTCTCGATGTTCTATCAACAACATTCTTCCTCGTGAGCCTGATTTTCAAATCATTGACCCCTTTTTCAACCTGCCCGAAGGCTTCCAAGTAGAAAGCCCTGCTCCCTACTCTACACTCTCTCTCTCTCTCTCTGATTTTCGATGCCTTTGAGGCTTGATAATTTATAATAATTTAGAATGATCTATTCTAAGTTCAATATCTTCAACTTCTCAACAAAATCCTAAAATCACTCTTGAATCACTAAGGATCCTCTTTCACCCATAATTAATGAAACTAATTTCTAAATTAATACTTAGAAAAATCTCTCATCCCTTTACATTCTCAACTAATCCCATACATAGAAATCCTAATCCCAAATTTTGCTCCTAAATTATTTCTCTCATATCCTTTTATTTAGAAAAAGAATATTTACATAATCCTCACTTTTCATAAATATCTCCTACCTTATTAAAAATAACAATTTAATTAATAAAATATTAAAAATTGTCACACCCCCCTTTTATCACATATTTACAATGAAAAATGGTCTTGATGCTCCTGCATCACATTTCTACCATGAACATGCAAATTCAAGAATTACAAGAAGGCATGGAAAAATATGAATATGTCCCTATTGTCAATGAATTAATCAAAGAGGCACTAGAGCTAAATTCGCTTCTATCAAAACAACAAGAGCAATTTTGCCAAAGAATGTTGCATGCCGCTCCTTATCTGTTCACCAGTGATCAGTTAACGGATAAGGCAACTGACCAAAGAATTGAATTTAATTATTTAAATACAAGGATCTCAGAATTCATTGAATGGCAAGAAACAAAATAAGGAAGGAGAACTAATCTTCCCAAGATTGAGGAGACACATAAGGGCATTCTATTCAAGGATTGGGATGTGCAGATTAAGCAAGCTAAATTAGCAGTGGCAAGAGTAGCAGGGGTGTCAAAGAACATAGTAAAAGTAGTAAACCACACTTTGCACGCCACCAACCTGGTGAAAGAAGGTAAACCGAAAATAATGTCAGATTTAAATGACTTGCATAAAAGATGGAAGGAAAGAGTGGAAATCCAAAGGGAAGTAATCACAAAGTTAGCAAAGATTGATTGGGAGGCATATTGGCAATACCTTGTCAAGCCACAGAGCCAAATCATGACCCTTAACTACTCACTCCATTCAACTCAATGGATGATGCCACCTCTCACAGATGTTATTTTCACAGGACAAGTCAGAACATAGTTTGGGGCACCTCCTCAAGTGAAACTGATGGCTGATACATGCAATTTAAAATAGAAGCCGGTAGAAAACAAGTCATCATTATAACCTCTGCTCATCAAGTCACTTTTATTTTTAGAGTTAGTTGACTAGTTAGGAGGAAGGTTGTTTGAAACGTCAAATTTTTGTATAATCTATTTTTGGAACATTAGCTATAATAGTATTTATACCCTTCTCATGCATTTAGAGAAGGGTCCAGAATTTTATCAAAAACATTTGCAAAGAATGCGCTTTTTTAAGTTTTTGAATGCCTTGATGAAATTGTGGAACATGGTTGTTTCTTTCAAATATCAGAGTACTTTCCTTTGTTGATGCACTATTGTATACTTGGAAGAAATTTAATCCGAAGAAAGGAGTTGATCTATGTCATTAGTCAAATGAGCAGAACTTGACACATATGGTACTTCTATCTTGTATGATTATTTCTGTTTCTGTTTAATTACTAATAACATTTCATTTTCATGAATTATATATGAGATATGTTCTTTTTCTTATGCGTTAATTTCACTACTATATGATGCGTAGCTGAGATTGTTTATTTTTCATATATAATCCTCAGATATATGTGATATAGTTTATACATTTCTTTGACTAGCTATTTAGTCAAAGAAATTATCTTTACACGTTATCACATCTGTTTAATGCGTGATTGATCTTTATTATCACATGTCAACCAGATATCTTTTTTAGATCACATATCACACTGAATACCAAGTTTTATATTAGATTAAGTTAGCTAGAGACTTGCATGATAGAATAGGCCATTTTTTTATCACTATCCTTACTGCAATCGATTGAAAACCACCCTGGGAAACTGGTCCCATTATCCCCAGACGGAGCCACCACTTCAGACAGAAAAGGAGTTGTCTTTAAGGTCCACACTAGGTGGTTATCCCCCAAGTTGGAGCAGTAGAAATCTGAGGCTTCAAAATTTTCACACTAGAAGGAAGGCCATCTGACTATGAATGGCATATAAACCTAAAGATCAATAAAAAATCATTCATAAGTGTCAAAACCCTGCATAACTTCTACACCTTCTAGATCTCGTTCAAAATCTCATTATCAGAAATCTAAAGTTGTAGAAACATCTCCCTCATCTCCTAAAGCATTAAGACAACTACCTTCTTTAGATTACACTCCCGAGTCTCTCGAAGTTCACACTTTGATACAGAAATTGGAACAGATATCCATTTCTACCGAGAAACCAATGAGTCCGGAAGCTTCTGAAGAAAGTGTCACTTCCTTATTATGAGAAATTGGTGTATTAACTAGATTACAAAGTGAAAGGCTTGGAGTAAATCCTTTTTAGTTTCCCATTCATTCACCGTGTAAGAAATTTATCACATCAAGATCTGAATCGAATACTAGTGAGATCACTT
Source organism: Pinus taeda (assembly GCA_000404065.3). NCBI lineage: Eukaryota > Viridiplantae > Streptophyta > Pinopsida > Pinales > Pinaceae > Pinus > Pinus taeda. The sequence goes on from APFE030639802.1 coordinate 4,985, forward strand.
CACCTTTCCATCCATTCACTTCTGAATCCACCTCTTCTCAGCAATACACTTCTTCAACTAGTACTGCTACTAGTATTAATAACCTAGTAGTAAGTTCTTCATCATATATACCTACTTCTAGACTAGCCTTCCCATCTTCCCAGTCTCCAACTCAAGTTATGGCTGATCAACCCACTCAACCTTGGACAAATCATGGTGCTGTTCCGGTTGCTAATCCAAATGCTCTCCTAGCAAACCCAGGAAAATGGTTACCTTAGTATAATCCCGATGATGGTCTTTCTATTGAAGAAAATCCAAATAAATTTATTCTAGTCATGAATCTTAATGAAGTTGCACATGAAGATGTTGTAATCAGAATGTTTCCTTATACTTTCCAAGGATCTGCAAGATCTTGGTATTTTTCACTTCCAGTAGGCTCAATAAGAAACTGGGATACTTTTCAAGAAATATTTCTTGCAAAATTCGGTGATGACAGGACTATAGCATCCTTAATCAACAACCTTTCCAACTTAAAAACAAATTCAGATGAAAAGATCAAATACTTCAACTCTAGATTTAACAAGTTGTTAAACAAAATCCCAACTACCTCTAAACCTGTAGTAGACATACAAATAGAATGGTACATATCCTCCCTTCCTTTGAATATCGCAATTTTTGTAGTTAGAGCCAATAAGGCTACCCTTGAAGAAAACATAAAAGGAGATCTGTCTATAAGAAGAAGAATTATTTCCTTAGAGAATCGGTAATAGACAAATGAAAGGAAATGAAAGGAAGTAACATTCAAGGATGATTCAAAAAAGAAAGCTCTAAAGGACCCTTTCAACCTTGAAGGCATTCAAAAAGTGTTGAAGACCATGTCCAATGAAATGGTCTAAATCAAGAAACATGTTGCTGAATCATCTGCTCCGAAGAAACCTTTTCTCTCATTTAAAATAAATCCTTCTTCTACATCTCAGCCACCAAATACTATTTCTAATGTTGAATCTGAGCCAGAAACAGAAGAAGGCTCGCCAACCGAAGAGGAAGCTTAAACTGAAGAAGAAGTCGAGTTAAACGGAATGTGGGACTTCATTCATCCAATTGAAGAGGAAGCACAAGATATTCTAGTAACTACAAGAAGTAAAAGCTCTCTTGATATGTCTACAACAATTCAGAAATAGAAAACTGCTACTCTTGTAAAGGACAAGATAGTATGTAAGAAATCTAAGACTAATCAAACTGATTCTATTCCACTAGATCCTCCAAATTTTTCCAAAACGTTAGTGATCCCAGATACAGTATAATATAACATAGTCAAAGATATGAAAAAGACAAGAGCAAATATTTCATTACATGAGCTTGCTAAACTCAAGCAACGACAAAAAATTAAACTTAGAGAGTTAAAAGCAGTTCTTGTAACCCCTCTACCATCCGCCGTAGTCACTCAAGCTACTTATGATATGGGAAAACCTCCTTCATCTTAAAACAAATTAAATCCCTCATATTTAGTTCTGATAGGTGATAGGTCTATTTCTCATACACCTCCATTTCTTCTTACTTATGATATTTTCAACTGAAATGTCAATAATTGCCTTGTTGTTTCAGGAGCCTCTTCAAATATTATGCCAAGAACTGTGTGCACCAAATTGAATATTACACCTCAAAAATCTGTTGTACACACAGTTCAACTGGACATAACTAAAGTAGAGGTACTTGGAGAAATAGCATCAGTTTCAATTAGGCTTTCTTCTAATCCAAAAGTTTCACAGATAATCGATATTCTAGTGGCTGATATCCTTTAATCTTATCGTTTAATTCTAAGTAGGGATTGGTTTGAAAAGTTACACGAATACTTTTCAACTAATTGGTATCACATGCGGTTACCACACAATGGTAAACCTAACCAAATCAAAGTAGATCGTGAAAAATTCATGAAGTACACAGCCACTCATCTCGAGGGAAGCAATGAGCCTGTAGCTTTCACCAATATCATTATCGGAAACTACTCGGATGAGTCATTCTTGGGATCCTTTAATACTCAAAAATCTCCCTTTCCAGATAATGCTGTAATATCTCAGATAGAAAATTTTTCACAAACAAATGCTTCCATGTGTGTAGAAGTAGCTGATAAAGTTGTAAATAATTCACTATTCTGGACTCTTTATTTTGATGGTTCCAAGTCTGAAGATGGTGCAAGCGCAGGATTTATCTTAATCAACCCACAATGAGAGAAAACCATCTTAGCCTGCAAGCTTCAATTTAAATGCACTAAATAATACTGTAGAATATGAAGCTTTGATTCAAGGGTTGTACAAAGCCATTGGCCTTATTGCCAAATATTTGAATGTATATGGAGACTCTGAAATATTTATTAAACAAGTAATAAACACAATCCATTGCGTGGCTGGGCATATCGAACGTTATCAATCTTTAGCCTAGAATCTTACTTCTCATTTCACTACTTTTAACATGTCTTCAGTCTCGAGATTACAAAATGCAAGTGCTAACTTACTTGCCAATGTAGCATCTAGGTTTATACCTTCAGAAGAATTTAATCCAGATAGATTTTCCTTAGAGTTTGTTTTTAGACAATCCATTCCTAACAATGTAACAAATTCGAGAGTGTTTAATAATGATGTTGATATTCCTTACATCAGAAGGATCTTATGAGGAACAAATCATAGATGAACATGGGCATGACTTAAAGATCAACCATAAACAAGATCAAAACCTAATTCCAAATTATGTAGTCAAAATGGAAGATTTTTATGATTTGAAAGACAGATTTAAGAATATTACCAACTCCAAGACTCAGAGTTGTAGTCTGAGATTTGAAGTGGTAAACCTAGGAACAACTGAAAAACCTCAAAATGTCAACCTAGGTCTTGGTTTATCATCCAAAGAAAGGATATCATTCATCAAGTTGTTGAAAACATATAAAGGTGTCCTTTCTGGGTATTATTCAAATCTTAAGGTCTATGATACCTCTGTAATTCAACATACTATACTAATGACTTCTAATGAGAAACCAGTTCAACAGAAGCTGAGAAATATTCATCAAAACCTTGAAAGTCAAATCAAATCTGAATTGAACAAACTTCTGAAAGCAAAGATAATCTTCCCTGTTAGACACTAAAAATGGATATCAAATATGGTTCCTGTCAGGAAAAAGAATGAAGTCATTAGGATTTGTATTGATTTTAGAAACTTTATTAAAGCTTGTTAAAAGGATTACTTTCATTTGCCTACCATGGAGAAAATATTGCAATCAGTTGCAGGTTTTGGGTTAATGTATTTTCTAGATGGATTTTTAGGATACAATCATATTCTTGTACATCCAAATGACAAATTAAAGACAACATTCAGGGCCAAGTGGGGGACATATGCTTATAAGAAGATGCCTTTTGGACTTATCAATGTTGGTGCTGCATTCCAATTCGCTATGGGTATTGCTTTTAAAGGTCTAATTAATAAATCAGTTGTTATTTACCTAGATGACATCATGGTCTACTCTAGGAACAGAAACAATCAGTTGAATGACCTAAAGCATATCTTTGAAAGATGCAAGAAATATGGCATTTCTTTGAATACAAAAAAGTCATACTTTTCTTTAGAAGAAGGCAAGCTTCTTGGGTTCATAGTATCGAAGAAACAAATTTATATTGATCCTGATAGTATCCAAGAAATTAAAAATATTCCTCTCCCACATAACAAAAATACCATGCAAACATTCCTAGGCCAGATCAATTTTGTAAAAGGATTTGTTCAAGATTTCTCATGGATTGTTTTACCCCTTCAATCAATGATAAGAAAGAATGCAGTCTTTAACAAATCCAGACTTTCTCAAACATTTTGTGTTGTACACTTTTTCATCTGATACATCATATGTGGCAGTTTTAACGCAACTAAACAATCAAAACATAGAAGAACCTATCTCTTTTTTCAGTTCAAATTTACATGGTGCTGATTTAAACTACTCAGCTGTTGAGAGACAAGATTTTGGTGTCATTAAAACCTTGAAACATTTCATACCTTTTCTCCTCAAAACGCATACAAAAATAATAGTACCTTACCCTGCAGTAAGGCAACTATTGACTCAAATAGAAGTGGGGGAGAAAAGAGCCAATTGGGTCACTGCACTTCAATAATACGATGTAGAAATCTAGCCAGCTAAAATTGTTAGGGGCCAAGGTTTTTGCAGGATGCTAACTAGAACTTCCCACTTATCAACAAAAGAAGAACAAGGTAATGAAGTGCAAATATCATAGGTAAGCCTCAATGATGCACAATCACAGTATGCTAATTTGAAGTTTTATTTGAAGAATGGATATGCTCCTATGCATCTCAATTACAAAACAAAACGTGCTTTAAGGTTGAAATCAAATCAGTATCAATTGATTGATGATGTATTATTTAGAAAAAATTATGATTTAGTATTATTAAGATGCCTTGAAAAACCTAAAGTTGAAAAGGTTATGCAAGAGTTACATGATGGACTAGTTGGAGGTAATTTCGGAGGAAACACCACAACTCATAAAATCCTACATGCAAGTTATAATTGGCCAACACTATTCAAGGATGCACATGACAATGCAAGAAAATGAAAAAATTGTCAAACCGTAGCTGGAAGAGAAAAGAAACCAACATTCCCTTTGCAGCCAGTTAATATCCAACAACCATTTGAACAATGGGTACTAGATATAACTGGTGAGATTGTTCCTAACTCTTCCAAGCAACACAAGTACATCTTTACAGCTACATATTATTTCACGAAATGGGTAGACGCTATCCCAATAAAGGTAGCTAATACAAAAAGTATTACACACTTTATTGATCAATACATAATCACTAAGTTTGGCCTACCCACAACTTTAATGTTTGATAATGCATCTTATTTTTCTGGAAATACTATGGTAGAATTTTCTTTGACAAGAGGTTTCAAATTGAAGTATTCAGCCAACTATTATCCACAAGACAATGGATTAGCCGAATCAACAAACAAAAACCTTATCAGAATCATCAAGTGGACTATAGACAAAAATCATAGGAATTTGCACAAAGCATTGACATTTTCTCTTTGGGAAGATAGAATAACACAGAAGGCCTCAATCAGTTCTTCTCCTTTTGTTTTAATTTACGGAAAATAAGTAGTTCTCCCCACAAACATAGCAATCCCATCTCTTGCCCTAGTGCAATTTATCAATAAAAATCCTTCGTCTTCTCTTCAAGCAATACAATTTCAGATCCTTAAACTCGAAGAAGAAAGAGAAAAGGCTAAAGCTACCCATTCCCATCATCAACAGTTAGTCAAAGTCTCTTTTGATACAACCTCTTCCAGTCATAAAAATTTTAAAGTAGGTGATCAGGTTTTGAAATGGGACAAAGCACATGAGGAAAAGCGTAAGAATACCAAGTTCCAAAGACTTTGGCTTGGACCATTCCAAATCATTGAGAAAATTGGTCAATAAACATTTCTTTTACAAGACTTGTCAGGTAAAGTGGATTCCTTGCCCGTTAATGGGAAAATTCTAAAAAAATACTTTTCCTAGAAGACAACCTCTTTTATTCTTGTATCATATTGCCTTTAAGGTTCTTAGGAAAATAAACGTTAAAGTAGTATTTATTTCTGACTTCTTAAAATAAAATCTCCGATAATATTTTCATTTTTTGCTTCTATAAGTAGGAAAAGTTAAAGAAATAATTAGAGCATTTGAGTATCAAAATGAACCTTATTTCTTTGGAAAAACTTGACCTTGCTAAAAACAATTGTTCAATGAAACAAGCTCTTATCTTTATAAAAGTATAGATTTTTTATTATCAGTCAAGAAAATAATGTTTAACCTAGTAAGGACTTTCTACAAATGAGTATCTCAAAACTATATCATTATCATCCAAAACTCTTTAAAAGGGCCAATGATTCACCCCATCTGATAAAATTTTCTTTTTTCACAGTGTAATTCTAAAATATGCAAACTTAAAAGATAATAAGTCTCATTATGAGCTTGTTTACCATGATCATAAAGGAATAATTAAATGGATATTACCAAAACTGCATATCAAAATAGGGTAATTGCCAGTGATCTAATCAATTAAAGAACAAGGGGTCTCATCAAGAGCCACCTTATTCAGTTTAGTTACAATTGGTGAATGGCATTGTCATTATTGGGTTACCAAGCCTATATAATGTCTTTTAAGAAATTTCAAAAGAAAATTACTTGAAAAGAAAAACAAAGTCCAAAGAAAAAGAAAAGGCAAATGAATATCGTTTTGAATTTTGAAAATTGCTTCAGATGGGACAATGAATCATTGTTGGCTAAAAGATAACCCTTTCGAGGCTATGAATGCCTACTGGTAGCAGAGGCTCTATCTATGATAAATGAAGAAACCAAAAAACTAATATGTAGAAGACACCTGCTATATCTCTTTAAAATATTACTATTGACTGATGCAAACATTTGTATTTTTATCACTACAAGAGTAATGTTGTTGAATAGATAGATTCAGTGAGTGATTATGATTTTAGAGGAATGTCATTTAGTTTATAACTCATGTAATTATTATCCCTATAACTTTTATTATTTTGAAATTTTAGAAATTTCAAAAAATCAATCGGAGATAGCTGGTTCTCCCTAGTGAATCGCCAATTGTTGTACTATGTAAGAACAACCCCATTTATATGAGTAATAGTTGATATTTGACATATAAATGGGGACCCTTTTTAAAAAATTTAGTCTTTGAAAAATAAATGCCAACTCTAAGAAATTTCCTTGAACGCTTAGAAAACAACCCAAGTTTAGGATTTTTATCGCATATCGCATTTCACAGTTTTCCATGTGATAATTACAAACACCTTTATGAAATACCGAAATGCGATATGTAATGATGCCCCCCCACTGCGATATTCTGATTAGATTGCCTTGAGAACACGCGATCACACTTCACAAAGTCACAAATAAATAATGCATGCCATTGTGTCATCTTTTAACGATTTGTGAAATGCGATATTGCAATTTCCGCAATCGCATTTCGCACTATATCCAGGCAACGTTATATTACAACGTTTAAAAGTTGTGATGCGTGAATAAAGCATAAAGCGTGGGAAATTACTGTGTTTTAATATAATAATGAGTGGTCTGGCAGGGTAATTAATGTTTGGCAGACCGAGGAGAGGTAATGATGTTTCAAGTTATGACTAGTTAATGCTGAATATCTCGTTCAAAATATTCCCATGATTCAAAGTCATTTCAGACCGCTTTCAGCCTTAATTTCCTTATATCATCTACGCTGATATATCTCTTCTATTTTAGGCAAGCTTCAAAAGACATGTCATTGAGAAAGGTGATGAAAAAGCAAAAGAAGCAGAGAATTACAGAGCCTGAGCTAACAGAAATGTCGCCTATATTTTTTGATATAGTTTGCAACACCGATGGAGGAGAGACAACATGGGAAGTCATATACAATAGGCTTGAAGATGAATGTCCTAAAATTACTATCATAAAGGTGAAAACTGACTCAATAAAACCTTCAGGAGTCCAATTCAAAGATGTTGCATGTTCCTTCTTTCACAGAATAGGAACTAGAGCAAAAATACTGATATGATTAGGTTGGTGGTGGAAAGTTTCAGTATTGAAGACAGACAATTCAGGAACTTGAGGATGGATCTTATGGAGTCATTCAAAGCTGAAGACCTGAATAAAATGTATCATATACTTGATCCTCAAGACATATATGACAAGTCATACCTAACCAACTTTGCAAAGAAAAACGAAGAACCTTTCAAGATGATCCAGGGCTGGAGTTAACTGGAGAACAAGTTCAAATATGATAAAACAGGTATGTATCCCGTAGCCTCTTCGAGAAACCCCTACAACTATGCAACTTCTATTTTATGTAAGCTCTGATACCAAA
>APFE030639802.1:13603-52165 GCA_000404065.3 Pinus taeda
CGGTAATACGAGGAGATAATGAATTGTCGAATCACTACATATCGTGACCGTCGGATTGTAAGTTACAAATGTACATAGTAAAGAAACACACTTTACCTAACTCTATACTAGACCAAGTTATACTTAACTATTTCCTATGTGTCGGAATATCCTATCAGGCCTAACATGCCCCTCTCCTTAAAAAAGTGTTGCTCTCAATGCTTGAGTATTTCTTGATTCTTCTTTATAAAATTCTTGTCCTCCCATGTGGAATCTTCAGTGGGTAAGTTCTTCCACTTGATGAGATACTCTGAAATTGATCGATTTCGTAGCTGTCGGGTTCTTGTTTCTGTGACTGCTCTAGGTTCCAATATGATTTTTCCTTCCTGTTCAATTTCTGGCAATATTGTATGAATTGGGATCTTTTACAACTTTTGAATAAGTGGCCATACTTCTTTGTCCTTCTTCCATTCATCCCTTGCTTTGTTTATCCAATCTGGTTGGATAATAGAAATAGCACAATACAATGCTTCCACATCCTCATCCTTTCTTGAGAGTGCATCTGCAACAAAATTTTGCTTCCCTTTTCTATAGATGATGTCAAAGTCATAACCGAACATATTTGTGACCCATTTTATCTATTCTTCTAAAGATAATATTTGTTCCTTAAAGTATTTAAGACTATCATGATCCATTTTTACCTTGAAGTGTCTTGCCATTGGGTAAGGTCGCCATTTCTTAAGTGCATGTAGTATTGCCAACATTTCCTTCTCATAAATAGCTTGCTTGAGATGTAGCCATAAAAATACCCAATCACCTACATCAAAACATTTTTCATTGCGATATTGATCTACTTGTTGTTTCATTTGATTCTGTGCCAAAGTGACGTTATCCTTTAAAAGTTGGAGAACTTCTTGTTGATGCTCGATGTGATCTTTCACTGTTTGAACCTTTTTCTTCTTGATATGTCCTTCTATCTTTAGAATTTTGGGAGTGGTAATTTCTTCCAATGCTTTACAAGATATGGTCAGATTCATTTCTTGATGCTCGATGTGATCTTTCACTTCTTGAACATTTTTCTTCTTGATATGTCCTTCTATATTGATAGTTTGAGGAGTGGTAATTTTAGCCAATGCATTACAAGATATGGTTGGATTCATTTCTTCTTTCTCCATTTGATTTTCACTTCTTTAACCTTTTTCTTCTTGATATTTCCTTCTATCTTGAGAGTTTGAGGAGTGGTAATTCTTTCCAATGCTTTACAAGATATGGTCGGATTCATTTCTTCTTTCTTTGGGGTTGGTTACTACTGTATATATTCTTCTTTTGATGTTTCTTGATCCTCTTCTTCCTCCTCTTCATAATCTATGCCAAATAATTTCTTCTCAGCACAGTTATGACCTTTAGTTCATTTGCTATCACAATTGTAACAAAGCCCTTTTTCTCTTTTTTCTTCCAATTGTTGTGGTGTCACCCTTGTAGGTTGTGGAAGGCTAGGAGAAACAACACTTTCATGTTTATATTTGTGAGAGGTAGAATTCCTTGTTTCCATAATTTTTCTTTCCACTTTTCTTGCCAACCTGAATGCCTTCTCCAATGAATTAGGTTCCCAAAGACGAACCTCATGTTGAATGTTATCCTTTAAAGTCCCTATGGAGACATCAATACTCTGCTTCTCTGGAATATCATTTTCCCTTATATTCAATTTTTGAAAGTCCTCAATGTGCTCTGCCATGGCTAAAGAAGGAGTTTCTCTTTGTATCCTCATAATGTGCTATCATTTCCTCCGTGAAAATTGACCACGTGACAAGTGGTTTACGAGAACAAAGCCCTTTATACCATTAAAATTGATTCGGTTATAAATAATTAGATTAAATACATACCTTTGTAATAGTGGTACACCATGTAGATCAAAATATTTCTCCATCTGTAGTATCCAATTTACCGGATCCTTGCCATCAAACTTCCTCATCTCAATTTTTCTTGATTTTAGGAGCTCAATCTTGAAATGACTAGAACTCTGTAATTTCAGATCTTCTAGTTCTAATATCACAACTTGCAGTAGTCCTCTGCGTCCTCTTTCCTATGCCACCAGTCTGATCAAAATTGGATTCTCCAAGAAAGAGTTATGGACAATCTCCCAAGATAACCTGATTATACACCTTTTCAGAATAGCGAACTGGTATGACGTGCCACATGTCACTGTTTTGACCTTCGGATTTGAAAACTACACAAAAAAGACTACAGTCTGTCCTCTTTCTATACCTTGTTGCAAAATTTCAATCTATTCTCAGAAAGAAAGTTGTGACGATTTTCCCAAGGTAACCTGTTTAAGATGTAATTCATGAGTTTGCAAAAAGCCTAACTTCCTTAGATCATATATCTACAAATACAGCGAGACAAGATCTAAAATTCAAACATGAGGTTCAAACTAATTTATTCTCAAATGGGTTTTTGTTTTTGTTTCTGAAAATTTATAGTGAAAACGTTATAGTGAAAATTCCACAATGAGCTGTTTTAGATGAAATTTTGGAGCTTACAAAATCTATAACTTCCTCAGATCATATCTCTGAAAATATAGTGAGACAAGCTCTGCAATTTGGATCCGAGGTTCAATGAGATTTATTATCAAATAGGTTTTATTTTTAGAATTTGAAATTTCGTAAAATAATGTTATAGCGAAAATTCCACGATGACTTGTTTGGAGCAGTGAAAACCCTAGAATCCAAAGCTCTGATACCAAATGTTCGGAAACTAGCTTACGAAAGATAGAAAAGATAGATCAATGCCTTAGAATTCAGCCTCTTAGAGGGGCAAACCTCCTTTACATTACACAAATGAACAATTCTTGGATGATACAAATGACAAGACCTTTCTATATATAGGAGTCTAAGGGGTCATAATATAATCAGAGCCGACATAACAATAATAATATAAGGGCACAATAATAACAATAGTGGGCTTCTATGGGGCACAATAGTAACAATATGGCGACTACATGAGTACATAAATATAATAAGGGGGTTGTACTAATAACAATAAGCGGTTACACTAGTAGTATAGGGGCCTAACATGTGTTAGGCCCCTATACTACTAGTGTAGGGGCCTAACAGATTACCTAATAATACCAAGTTTTCCATAGAATGGATTCCTTTAATTTATGCATGTGTCAATTCCCACATAATGAATTGGGCCACTATCCTATCTGATAACCTAGCCACTACCATCTCCGAGTATCGTCAGAATAGATCCTCCTCCACAGAGAACCTTCCTCCATTTTCTTTCAGTGCGTATATCATGGATTCCATCAGTTTCTGCACTAAATTTCCAATCATGGGTTGGAAATGGACTTTGCAGGACCCCTACCCTATCCATCTCAGTGATAAACATATTTGGGAATCCCATTATATACCCCATTTTTATAAAGTATGCCATGTTGTTATTTTACCATTACATCAATTGATCTTTAATAAGAAAGCCCCTAGGTTTTCCAAAGAAGCCGCTACAGACCTTCTCATAGTAGGCAAGTATTTTGTTGAATAATGGTTTACATACATCATGCTTTTGGTAGTACAGTGGACCCGCATGTCCTCCTTTTGTATGTCTTTAATAAACTATTATCAAGAGAAATAACCCACTAGATTGTGGGAAAAGGCTTGACCAAGACCCTAAAAGATAACAAAAAGTCATTATCGCCATCTTTTCCCATTCAGTGTGGTTCCTTTTCATTAGAAAATTTCAACCATGCAACCAAGGAATCATTAAGCCTAGATCAGGCTCCATACTCTACTGAAGAGGCAATTCAACCCTAACAAGATAACACATAATATTACTACTGCATTGAATATTAAGCCCTTTGACCATGAGGCTAATAATTCTGAAGACTTGTTACAGTTAGCTGAATCATTTGAACAAGCAATAGAGTGGGAAAGGGCCAATCTGAGTACTGAAAATTTTGAAAGCTTTCAGGAATTCTGAAACAAAAGGCTCGAAATAATTCCATTGCCGAGGACAAGCCTACACCCAGTGTAACTATCAATAATGAGGAACCAAATTCTCGCATAGACTCTCAAGTGGACACAGAGAAAGAACTGGATATAGGGAAAGCCCAAGATACCAGGAATATAGCGGAATCCAACGACAGGTCAGCCGAAAAGCAGGTCATAAGTGACTTGACTAAAGATACCAGTTCTGAGATCATAAGAAGCAGTTTGGAGCAGGACTGGGAGAAATTCAATAAAATAATGCAAGACACTCCTAAGAAAACAGATGCCAAGTAAACCACGGAATATCAAACTCCTATGCATACCGAGAAAATTACAGAGTCTCAGTCGATGGATGAGCAAGGGACAAGTTCGCAGCAGACATAAATCATTCCTGCTTTGCCCACATCGGAAATTGTCCTAAAGGTGACCAAAATTCCTCCTTTAGATGTGTTCTACAGCCCACTTCACAAGGTTGTAGTAAGGAGACATAGGAAAATAAGGAGGGTAGAGATACCAGATATCCCACCTGGGAATGAGCCGATGGACATAGTTTGGAAGGATATTCCTTCCAATCCAGCTGAAAAATTGACTAGATTGTCACAGTTTACTGGGGCATATGAAAATTCCACCATGGATAAAGCTACAGAGATATGCATTTTTTAAAGGAAAAGAGAAGATAAGATAGCTCAGCTCGAGCAACAACTACAAATTGAAAAAGAAAATGTGAACCAACAAGCTACTGAACAAATCGCTCAATTACAGCAGAATATGGATGTGTTAAAGATAAGCCATGAAGAAAACATTTCTGCGAAGAACATGCAAATTCAAGTATTGCAAGAAGCCATGGAAAAATATTAAGTTGCCCCTATTGTCGATGAATTCATCAAAGAGGCGCTAGAGCTAAATTCCGTTCTATAAAAACAGCAAGAGCAATTTGGCCAAAGAATGTTGCATATCGCTCCTTATCTGATCACCAGTGATCAGTTAACGGTAAGGTGATTGACCAAAGAACTGAATTTAATGATTTAAATAAAAGGATCTTAGAATTCATTGAATGGTAAGAAACAAAAGAAAGAAGGAGAGCTAATCCGCCCGAGATTGAGGAGACACATAAGGACATTCTATTCACGGATTGGGATGCGCGGATTAAGCAAGTTGAATTAGTAGTGGAAAGAGCTGCAGGGGTGTCAAATAACATAGTAAAAGTAGTGAAGGACACTTTTCCCGCCACCAACCTGGTGAAAGAAGGTAACTTGAAAATATTGCCAGATTTTAATGACTTGCATAAAAGCTGGAAGGAAAGAGTGGAAATCCAAAGGGAAGAGATCATAAAGTTAGAAAACACTGACTAGGATGCATATTGGAAATACCTTGTCAAGCTACACAACCAAAGCATGACCCTCAAATTCTCATTCCATTCAACTCAACAGATGATGCCACTTCTCACTGATGTTATTTTCGGAGGACAGGTGAGAACACTGTTTGGGGCACCTCCTCAAGTGAAACTGATGGTTGACATATGTGATTTAAAAGAGAAGTTGGCAGATAGCAAGTCATTGTTATAACCTTTGCGCATCAAGTCACTTTTATTTTTAGAGTTAGTTGACTAGTTAGGAGGAAGGTTATTTGAAACCTCCTCAAATTTTTTATAATCTATTTTTGAACATTAATTAGAATAGTATTTATACCCTTCTCATACATTTAGAGAAGGGTCCAGAATTTTATCAGAAGCATTTGCAAAGAATGCACTTCTGTAAGTTTGTGAATGCCTTGATGAAATTATGGAACATGGTCGTTTCTTTCAAATATAAGACTACCTTCCTTTGTTCATGCACTATTGTATACTTGGAAGATAATTTCATCCGAAGAAAGGAGCTGATCTATGTCATTAGTCAAATGAGGAGAACTTCACACATATGGTACTTCTATCTTATATGATTAGTTATGTTTCTGTTTAAATAGTGATTACATTTCATTTTCATGAATTTTATATGAGATATGTTCTTTCTGTTATGTGTTAATTGCACTATTGTATGATGCCTAGCTGAAATTGTTTATTTTTCATATATAATCATCAGATATATGTGATATAGTTTATACATTTCTTTGACTAAATATTTACTCAAAGAAATTATCTTTACACGTTATCACCTCTGCTTAATGCGTGATTGATCTTTATTATCACATGTCAACGAGACATCTTTCTTAGATCACATATCACACAGAATATCCAGGTTTATATTAGATTAAGTTAGCTAGAGATTTGCATGATAGAATAGGCCATTTAGTTATTATTATCCTTAATGAATTTGCTTGAAAACCACCCACTCTCATTTTAAAACCCACACTGGGAAACTGGTCCCATTATCCCTAATGGGAGCCACCACTTCAAACAGAAAAGGAGTTGTCTTTAAGGTCCGAACTGGGTGGTTATCCCCCTTGTTCGAGTAGCAGAAATTTGAGTCTTCAACACATTCACCGGTTGTAATTCAACTAAACAAGATGACTCGTGATGAGACCCCCTGTCTTCAGATTAAAATAATCTCAAGCCATTACCTTGTTTTGGTATGCAGTATTGGTAATGTCAGTCTATTATTTCCCTATGAAAATGGTAAGCAGGCTATTGATGAGACCTCTTATATTTTAAGTTTTAGTATATTTTAGAATTACACTCTAAAAAGAGAAAAATTTACTGGATGGGGAGAACCTTTGGCTCCTTAAGGGTTTTGGATGACAATTATAGAGTTGAAGATGCTTATATGCAAATAGTCTTTACTTTGTTAATACTTTTCTTAACTGATAACTGATTTCAAGAGGTGTAAACCTATTCTTTCATATAGAAAATTAAATCAACATATTGGGATTCAGACTCGTTTATATTTACCTCAGGTATTTTCATAGTATTACTTGAATCTTTGTTTGTTGATATGTTGGCACCTCCTGCTAACATCCTGCAAAACCCTTGTACTTTGGTGATTTTAGCTGGTTTAATTTCAATGTCTTATTCCTGCAATGTTATCACCCAATTTTCCCTTTTCTCTCCTAATTATTTTTGCACTAGTAAATTTCTCACAGATTGGAATGGGACTGTTACTTTAGTGTGTGTTTTAGGAAGAGAATGTCTAAAATGCTTTATAGATTTGAAAACAACAAAATTTTGTTTTTCAACATCTAAGTAATTTAATTCAATACCTTGCAAATTGGAGCTAAAGAAAGAGATTAGTGCTTCAATTTTTTCATCATTGATTTGTGTCAAAATGGCTACATATGATGTTTCGGAGGCCGAAGTATATAAAATAAAATTATTAGAAAATTTCAGGGTTGCTAAAGAGGGACAATTTATAATTTCTTGTTTGATAAGATTGAAAGATTCTCGCTCACTATGTCGCCATTTAAAAACCAAAATTTTCTTGATCATGGATTGCAAGGGTAAAACAATTTGTAAAAAGTCAGGGACAAATATTTTAGAAAAAATTATCTGACCTAGGAAGGACTGCATGGAATTTTTGTTGTGAGGCAAAGAGATTTCAAAATTTTCTCTTATACTATTAGGATCTATGTGAATGCCATCTTTGGATACAACAAATCCGAGAAGTTTACCTTCGCTTAAATCAAAGTAAGACTTTTTTGGGTTTTGGGAAATTTTGTATTTTTTACAACGTTCAAATATTTATTTTAAGTTTTTTAATTGGTTATTGAGTTTCTTTGAATATACTGCTAAATCATGTAAATAAATGATAATTGTTTTATTTACGAAACCTTTGAAAGTTATATCCATGGCTCATTGGAAAGTTGCACCAGCATTGATTAATCTAAACGACATCTTTTGATAGACGTATGTTCCCCATTTGGTTATGAATGTGGTTTTCAGTTGATCATTTGGATGTAGAAGAATTTGATTGTAACCTAAAAATCCATTTAGAAAAGACATTAATTCTGAACCTGCAACTAATTGCAGTACCTGTTCCATAAAAGGTAATGTAAATTTGTCCTTCTGAAAAGCCTTGTTGAGATTTCGAAAGTCTATGCAAATATATATATCACTATTCTTTTTCCTGACTAGTACTAGGTTAGAAACCCATCTTGAATGTCTAATAGGAAAAATGGTTTTGGCTTTAAGAAGTTTGTTTAAATCATATTTGATTTGATTCTCCAAATTTGGATGAATCTTTCTAAATTTCTATTGTACAAGATTTTCATCGGATATGATAGGAATAATGTGTTGTGTGATAGGAGTATCATATGTTTTAAGATCATCTAATTCCAAGAAACAACATTTTTATATCTTCTCAACAAGTGAATGAAGGCTAACCTTTCATCAGGTGCAAGACCAAGACCTAGATTAATATTTTGTGGTTTTAGATCAGTTCCAAGATTTACTAATTCAAACCTCAATGTTGAAATTTGATGTTTTGAATTAGTTGGTTTCTTGAAACTTCCTTTAACATCATACAGATCCTCCAACTTAACTACAGATTTAGGTATGGGATATCATTTGTCTTTTGTTTAAGATGACTATCATGTTGGTCTTCATCTATTATTTGGTCATCATATGAGCCCTTAGATGTTAAGAAGTTTATGATATGCTGATCGTCATTAAAAACTCACCAACTGGTGATATTATTAGGATCAGAAGGTCTAAAAATTAACTCTATAGAAAACCGGCCAGGACTATAATCTTCTGATTGTGTGAGTTTGGAAGCAATAATAACCAAAAGACCAGCTCTTACATTCTGAAGTCTTGGCATTGGAGAGATATTAAATGCCACGAAATGCGACGTAAGGTCCTGGAATAATGATTGATAATGCTTTAAATGTCCAAAAATGCAGTGAATATTGTTCCTTACCTATTTAATCATGATTTCAGAGTCTCCAAAGACTTGGAGGTATTTGATATCAAGGCCTATGGCTTTGTACAATCCTTGAATAATGCCTCATACTCAATAGTGTTATTCGTGCATTCAAATTCAAGTCTACATGCCAACATAGTTTTCTCTCCTTCATGACTAACTAATATGTAGCCTGCCCCTGCCCCATCATTAGATTTAGATCCATCAAAAAATAATTTCCAAAACAAAGAATTAACTACTGGTTTATCTACAAAATTGATACATTTGGAAGAATATGTTTGTGAATAATTTTCAATCTATGATGTAACATAATTCTTGAGAAAAGGTGAAGTTTGTGCATTAAAATTGCCCAAAAATGATTCAACAAAATAGTTTCCAATGATATTATTGTTGTGTGCAACATGCTCATTTTCTCCTTCCAGTTCATTCACAGTGTACTTTGAATGCTTCTAACGATATACCCTTGTTTGATTTAGCTTATCGTTGTAAGGAAGCCACATATGAGACCAGTTTGTTGCGAAATAGCCATGAAGATTTTTGGACCAATCTCTGCTGAGGATCAAGCCGTAAAATTCAAGAATATCAGCAACTAATATGTCAATTAATTGACATACTCTCGAATTTGAAGAGAGTCTGATGGTGAGTGAATTAATTTCTCCTATGACTTTGATTTGTGTCTGGTCTAACTGCACAATGTGTCTGCTTTGGGGTAAAACATTTAATTTCACGCAGACTGTTTTTGGAATAATGTTGGATGAAGCCCTTGAATCAACTAAAGAATTGTGAAAATTCTTATTAAAGATTTCAAAAGTCAAAAGAAAAGGAGGATTATGAGAATTAGGTCTACCAATAATTAAAACAACATCAGTTGATTTGATTTTATCCGATGAAGTAATGGGAGGCTTACCCACTCCTTGAGCAGCTTGAGAAATTACAGCAGTAGGGAGAGGAGAAGTGGGAACTGTGTTTAATTCCATGAGGAATAGCTTCTGTTGATATTTCAGATTGCTAAGATCATATAGCATAATATTAGCTCTGGCCTTCTTCATGCCTTCAACTATGATGTATTCCATATCATTAGAAATTAATAAGGTTTTGGCTAAAGGCAAAGGATTAGATTGAGGTGGGGATGTTTGAGTAGGCTTGGGAGACGAGTTTTTACTGATTGATTTTTCTTTGACAACAGGAGTTGATGGTTTTTGTCTTTGACTTGACTGCGGTGAATCAGTAGCACTCTTGCTTCTAGTGGTAACAAGTAAAGCTTCTTCTTCCTCATTTTCTGACAAAGGGAGAATGAAATCCCACATTCCATGTAGTTCAACCAGCTCTTCATCATCAGTTTGTTTATCACAGTTGTTGATACTTCTTCTTCTTCCAAATATGATTTGACATTTGATATGGTATTTGGAGGTTTAGGATAAAAGTTTAGATTTCTTTTACAAGGTCTAAAAGGCTTTCTATAAGAAGTTTCAGTTGCTTGTTTCTTTATCTCAACCATTTCATTGGACATGGTTTTAGGTAATTTTGTAGACCTTCAAGATCGAAAGGGTATTTAGGTGTTTTCTTCTTATATTTGTCTTTGAAGGTGACCTTTTTGGATTTTATTTCTTCTAATTAATTTTTCTTTTCTAAGGATAAAATTAATTTCTCTACATCTATAGCTTCTTTCATATTTTTAGCCAAGGTTGGCATAGAAGCTCTATCAACAAAAATAGTTGTATTTGATGGGAGAGCAGAAATGTACCATTCATTTTGTACTTTAGTACTTGGTCTAGATGCAGCTAGGATTTTATTTAAAAATTTGTTAAAACATGAATTAAAATCTTTAATGGGTTCTTTTGATTTAGCTTTTATGTTGGAGAGATCATTAAGAAGAGTAGATGTTGAGCAGTCATCTCCAAATTTGGTTAGGAATTGTTCTTGGAACATGTTCCAATTATAATGGAACTAGATGGTAATGAAAAGTACCAGGCTCCTGCCGATCCTTCGAAATTATAAGGAAATAATCATACAACAACATCTTCTTCTACAACTCCATTTAAATTTATAGATAACATGAAGTTGTTTATATGCTCCTCAGCAGGAAGACCATGATCAGGATTAAACTTTGGCAACCATTTTTCTGGATGGGCAGCTAATGGATGTAATGGTCCTACCATTTGAATAACTCCTGGATTTTCCACAATCTTTGAGCCATTATGGCTATCTGTGTGGAAGAAAATGCACCAGTAATAGAAGGTGATTGGGTGGAGGAATATTGTGCTCCTATACCGATGTAAATGACTATTGGAGATGGTGATGTGAATGATTGGATAGAGTGAGTTTGCGATGAAGATGATTGAATAAATGAAGGATTTTGTGGTGATGGTGAGAGAATCGCGCTCTAAATTTCAGACTCATATTTCTTGGTTTTCCTTCAAGGAGGAGGTAGAGGAAATTTAAATGGAGGTATTCCAAATTTTTCACTCTACAATCTGGTTAATCTTTGATAGGAAGGAAAAGATGAAGAAATGTTGGCATCAGATAATTCAGATACTTCTTGAGATATAGAAATCCCTCCTAATTTCAAAATTAAAGATTGTACTTCATGAGTTTCTGCAGAAGAAGGTTGATCTAATTTCTTTGGGGAAAAACTAGTGGATTTTAGAGATTTTTTTACAACTTCGCGTCTGGGACTTGGAGATCTGGAATGTGATCGGGAAGTTGGAGGTGAGGGTGGGGGAGTTTGAATCTTAGAATGGCTTTCTGATTTAGATTTACTTTCCATTCATAGCCCTTGCCCTCCTTCTAGTGCCAAAATGTTAGAAGCCTCTATATTTGATGCTACAACATGGGGGATAACCACCCAGTTGGGGACTTGAATACCGTCCCTTATTCGTTTGGGTTGGTGGCTCAGACTAGAATTATGGTACTAGTTTCCCAATATGAAATATGGTAGGATGGGGTATGCGTTTGATTATCAAATTTGATTTTGTAGATGAGGGTGGTTTAAATGAAAAAATCAAACTATCTACTATTACCCAGGCTTAAATCAATATTTGTGTGATATAAATAACTGACTATCTTGAATGGTAATGAAAATTATTCATACAAGAAGTATAAAACTTTCATAAAAACAACTATTTCGATTAAATAGTTAATTGAAATGGTTGACTATAAAACGTATTGCATCAAATACTTAACAAAATTGTTCTTATAAAAAATAAATAGAATGACAGCTCAACTATCTTTCAAAAGTGAAGGAATAGTAGGCTGTATTAAAACACAATTCATAAACAACGTACATATAGAAGAAACAACTTAATAGTTCATAAAATAATCATTATGCAATGATAAAAGTACCCGATGTGAGATGATTGATCCATAGAAAATCAAGTTGCAATCCATAATTTTTCTTCATGTTCGATCATCGAAAAATAGAAGTGAAATTCTTAGCAAACTTTCTTAAATAAACTTCATGGACTAGATCTTCAAAATTAAAGAAAGCCTTTAAAAGTACAGAACTCTACGTTTTTAAAGAGTCTCAAATAAATTTGTCAGACCCCTTTATAAATACATGAAAGGGGTTTAAATAACAAAAATATTACAAAAATAGCCAAGCACCAAATTCTGAGGAGTGAAATGACTCTCCTTAGAATCAGTGCAAAAAATGCAAAACTAAAATTGATGTAAAATTGAAAAATGTGATCTTGACTGGTGTTCGCTTTTGATTTGTTTCCTAGATATCTATCATTCCCTGAACTCCTGGAGGATGCTTAATTCTTATCTGCACTTGTCTCGCATAAATTGTATCTGATAATCACAACATCATATGGATGATATAATTGGGTAAGCATCGCAGGGCCATCACTTAACTATGTGGTTTTACCAGATATGACCAATAAGATTCCCAATTCAAATGTGATAGTTGTCTGATCCGTTGTTCTTTTAATGCAAGAATTTCATTCCAACTTGATTGCAAATCCTTGATCTCGGGCAGATTACCTGGAAAACATTTTTTAATAAAACTTGCATACCAAATATTATCATTAAGAGTTTCTATCATATTGTTTGATGTTTCAATTGTGCTATAAAATTCTCTTTCAACCTGTTTTTGGATTTCCCAATCAGTAAAGAGAATGTCCTTATGATATTCTTTGATCTTTGGAATTTCTGTTGTTTTTCCCTTTGAATTGTCCTTCCAGGTGATCATGTTTGAAATATTTTCATATATTTACTCAAAGTTTATTTTAGCATCTGTGAATTGATTCACTAATGCATCAGCTTCTTGGCACAATGGGGTATCCTCTACAAATTGTTTACAAAATATTGATTGTTGCTTTAAAATCAACGAATTTATTTCTAAAGCCTCTTTGATGAATTCATTAACTTTTGGGTAATACTTCATTTGATCTACAGCAAATCGCAGTTGTGCGATTTTAGTGTCTTTGGCATTTAATTCTGCTTGGGTTTGAAGTTTTAGGCTCTCCAAACTCTACTGCATTTGTTCAAGCTGTGACTTAACCTGTTGCTGCTCATTCACCTTTTCTCGTGTGAGTTGATCCTCCAGCTGCCTTATTCTTTCCTCCTTTTCTTTGATCAAATTTCTCACTTCTTTTGATTTTTCAATCATTGCAAAAGCATAAGCTCCTGTAAACTAAGATAACTTGGTCAAGTTTTCAGATGGATCTATATGTGTATCTTTCTAGACAACAACCATTGGCTTGTTACCTGGCAAGATTATAGAAACATGGTCAATCTTTCTCATTTTCTTTTGTCTCTTCACGACTTCTCTATGTTTGGGACTACAGAAAATATCTAAAGGAGGAATTTCATCTTCTTTCAAAACAATCCCTGAAGAGAGAAAAGCAGGAATAACTTCGATATCTTCTGAAGTAGTGAGAGTTTTTTTTGAATATTTCTCATGGGTTTTTGTTGTCTCAACAAAAGTCTGTGTTTGATTTGTACCCCCTTGTCTTTCATTGATTATCTGTTCAAACTATCGCCATTCTTTTTGCATTTTCTCCTCATCAAGTCCCTTCTCAGTATTCTTTTTGCTGGAAGGTTATTCTACGTTCTTCTTTGTAGCAAAATCCTTTTGTGATTCAACATATTTGGATGATTTCCTTGTATCCTTCCCCAAAACATTAGTAGAAACCCTTTCTTCCTGAGATTCCTACGGAATTATTTGAAATAGATTTAAAGGCACTTGCATTAACCTTTGATTTACGTACTCCTTAAATTCTACTAATTTAGCTGGATTAAGTGTGAGGGCATCTAAGCTTTGTACTTGTGAAAATTGTTCAACTACTTCAAAAATATCATCAAAATGATCATCCTCATGAATAAATGCCTTAACTTTAACAAACGAGGTAAAATCATACACGACCTTATTAGGGTCATACTTCCTTTCGTGAAACTCAAAACGATTTATACTGTAAATGTGTTTGACTTCAACCCGTGCATGTCTGAAGTCGTTTAAAAAATAAACACCACACCAAAGTGGAAAAGTGGACCAGAGAGATTTTTTAGACTCTTTGAGAGACCTATTTACACCCTTGCTAACTGTCTGGTATGCAATTTCTCTGGCTAATAATTTATCATGGACATAACACAGAGGTACATGTGGTGGAGCGATGCTTCCAGAAACTCTAATATATGTGAATCATTCCTCTCCAAACCATTTTGCCACAGGTTGAATATCGACCTTGGCTTCTTCAAGTAACCTTGGGGCTTTCTTGTCAAAGACAACCTAATGAATAGGGAGCATAACCCCCTGACAAATATGATAAAAAAGTTCATTGAAACAAGATTTCCAAAGGGCTTTATGATATACATGAATTGGTTTGGGATCCTGAGGCGTCCACTTCCACCCCATAATCGGAAAGGGAAAAATAAAACACACAATGTCCATGATGTAGGAACACATATAAAACAAAGGAATGGTTCTTGTAGTGACAAAACAGTTCTTCCTATATTCTATGATGTGGTGGGATAAGTGATTTGACAATATTGTAGCCTAATCCATTATTATAGAATTAGAAGCAGCATCAATGAGAGGCACCCATTCAACTGAAAACTTGGCAGCATCTGCATATCCAAATAATCTAGATAGAATTGTGGCAATGTTTAAATAAGGGGTGGCAAGAGGCTGCCGAATACATACCAGTTATATCCATCTTGTGCTTGATAGGATTTGACCTCCATTGCTTTATAACTTCGAATGCTTATTCATTTTCAGCAACAAATTTCTCAAGAAATGCTTTATCATAAACCTTGTGTGGTTATGGTAAATGATACATCCTCCTGATATCCTGTCGTTTAAAAGAGACGATGACCACTTGTCTTGAGGTTACAAATTATTTATCTTCAATGTTCACATTTTCAATAACCCATTTCACCATACTAGTGTAGGGTAATAATTTTGGCCTAGCTGCTACCTTATGCAAAACAGAGCATGCGACCTCAGGATAAGAAGCGTCTAAGGATTGAATATCATATATCATCACTTCCTTCTGTATTTCATTCTCGAATATATTATAAACATTCTCCCAGGATTCGGCGCTACACTCTGGTGAACAAGTTGTATCAAAAAATAGAGGTGATGATTCCAGTACATCTTCATCTATGGACTGTGTAACCTTTCCCTTATTCATGTTAACCATCAAGCTGTGTAATCAAGTCTCTATGATAGTCCTATCACCACAAAGAAGACGAGAGTAATAGTGCAGAGGATGAAAAATGGAAATATAATCGCATGCATATATGAAAACATTCTTCAAATTAATGAAACTGAAACACTTAAATGCACCTTTAATGGTGAGAAGACATTAAATATTTTGAGCTATGGGGTCATAAATATCCATAACCTGAAATGATATCTGCGTAAGATTTGGATTAACTCACATTAATGTAGTCTATTACAAATGATCTTTTTTGAGAAGATCATTAAAACTTGTTATCATACCATCCTTAGAATGTGAAATGTGATTTAATGATGTGTTGGCGGGTCCAGATTCTCTCACAAAGTTTCTATTTGCAATGTCACATAATAGTTTGATTGCCAGTTTTGTGATTATGAGATTTGCGAGATTGCGATCTCATGGATGTGAACATGTTTTGATATTACGGTTAATTCATTTGTCAGGTCCATCGTTATATTGCAATACTTAAAGGAAGGTTTAACATGTTTTGTTTCTTTTTTGTGATGCGAAAAGTCTCACATGAATTGACTAGAAATGAATATTCCTAGATTTTGCGCATATCGCAAATTAGCAATGTTTATATAGTAACGTTAAGTGTTGCGCACGAGACTTTGCGAAATGCGAAATGAGATTTTACTTTCTAGCAAGGTAAATGAATTTCTTATTTGGATTTCAATTAATTTAAACCAAATTATTTTCTAAATGGTACCCATTTATTATCTAAAGGATTTTACCAAAAATGGGGGTTTTTTTACAACATAACAGGTAGTTATAGATTGGTATCAGAGCATGGCTCAAATACGTAGACTGAATGAACAGAATGTGTTTGTCTTGCATGCATGGAAGTGTCTATATGGTTGTTATGCATGCATTCTCATGGTTATGGTTTTCGTGCATGAGCTCATGGTATGTAGTTGGTGTTATCATGCATTATCATGTATCTAGTTATCATGTATGTAGTTGGTGTTATCATGCATTATGTATATACATGTATCATGCTAATATGGATTGATTTTGTAGATGAGATATCCTCTCCTCGACTTCACTGAGGTATGTTAATTATGTTTGTATTTCGTTATCTTACATTGTATGCTTGCAAGAAGAAGAGGATTAGAGATGACTAGAAAAATGGTGGATTACAGTTCATGAGACTCTCCTTATATATCAAATAAGCAACCAAGAGATGGGTACTCTCCTGACATAGCAGACACCTTGAAAATTTTAAAGGTAGAAATCATAAGTTGCAAAGAAGATAATGATAAGCTCATTCCGTCACAGGAAAGACTTTTTAGGGCATAAGAGAAATAAGTAGAGTGTAATGCAGTTATCCATTAAAGTTTGTCAAACTTGCAGTGACAGGGAAAACCATGAATGAGTTATGGACATGAGGAGATGACTAATAGGGCATATGGTAGTAGATCTCATGGTGGGCACAGGTCAGACATGGATGACACAATGTGAGATGGAAGTTTCTTGGATACACCTGATAGGAGAGGTAGTGGATATGGGTTCTACTCTGGTTTGGGTTCAAACAAGTATCATGGTCATCATCACTATCATCCTTACGGAATGAGTGACAAGGGATATTTTTTGGATGAGTTCAAGAAAGCCGAGCCACCTACATTTCAAAGAGAGTTGAAGAAATGAGAGGATGGAGAGTCATGGTTACTGGGGATGAAGAAGTTCTTTTAGCTGCATCATTACACAGAGAACATGAAGGCCAATATAGATATTTTCAGTCTCAAAGGGTAAAAAGACATCTGGTGGGAAGGTGTGAAGCATGTTAGAGACATTAGGATAGAGGAGTCGAGTCTATATTCATGAATACTATCAACCATGGGACCCCTGTGAGCTACATTTTGACTGATAAGTAAGATCTAGTGGCTTCTGCATCAATTAGATTTAGGGCCTGAGGATTCCACCAAGTCACCTGCAAAACCTTGCACTGCTACCACCAAGAAAGTAAAACCCCTCCCTAATTTCCTACTTACCTCCCTATTATTTTCTATGGAACATTTCAATTCCTGAAGAAAAAAAAGATCTGTCTATTCCATTTTTATCGTTTTCTTAAGAAATATTTGTTTTCTAAGGTTATTTATTCCCCTTGCATTCCATGTTATAACTTTCATTTTTAACTATGGAGATTGGGTTGCGAGCTTAGTGCTCTCATATTACCTGAAGTGATCAACATTTCTTCTATCTCTTGAAGAGCTACGATGTTAGACTTCCTACCTCTTTTCCATTGGATGTGCCATGGCACTAATACTAGTTGAGATCCCAACGCATTAACTCCCATTTCCCTTATGTCTACATGTGTTTGTTTCTGTTCTCGTAATCTAGCCTCTTCTCTCATCATAAATAGGTATTGTATTCTATCCATCTACTCAGCTAGGATGGTCTCTAATCCCTATTTCTAGACTTGTTCCACCATAGCCTGAAGGTCAATCCCTTCCCTTTCCATTATTTCCTGTAGATTTGGGAATTTTATACCTATCTCACTTGTGGTCATCTTAGCATCTCCTTCAAAGTCCTTATACAAATTTGGTATGTTCAAGTTTTTTCCAAGATCTTCTGGTGACTGTAGCATTTCCTCCTCTGACCCTTTTTCCCGCTCCTCAATTTTATCTTCTCCATTCCTGTGAGGCTCCATATTTTGTTGCGATAAGACTTCAAAATTATTCCTTTGCACCATTATGCCTGCTTGATTTCTTTTTTGTTGTCTTCAGTTAACGCGTCCCCTTGTGTTTGCTATCACAAAACCTTCAACATCCTTTCGTTCTCTTTCTTTCCCATGTTCCTCAATTTTATTCAGAGGACATTCCCAGATCAGGTGGCCATGTTCATGAAAGTGACTACACCTAAAGGAAATATTCTCGTAATCTACTTATTGTAACCATATTTCATCCCTGAATTCTAGTTTAACCCCTCCAAGAAATGCACCTAAAACATCCATTTCCACACAATGTTTTGCATACAATGTATATCATCCCTAAATTGTTGCCTCTAATATCTTATTAGACTTTCCCAGTGTGTCTCCTATGAGCTTTAGGGTCAAATGTAGCTAGTAGTCAAAGGGTAATGAGTACAACCCCACCCAAACTGGAACTTTGGTAAACGTTTCCTTGGAGTAAAATTTTCCATCCGCGGGCGCATATGTAGATCTGTTGATGCAAAGAAGTAGGGGTCATCGCCAAATATTTGATCTCTATCCTTCATAGCCACAAAGACCACTATAATGAACCCTTTATACCCTAGATGCAGCTTAATTTCCCCGTGTGGTTGGTGTTTGTTCTATTTGCATAACACTTTTTCTGTGGGCTAGAGGCACTTAAAATTGCAGATAATAGCATATGATTACATGCAATACCTAAAGGTTGATGACTTAGGACTTGTGATTAATTTCATTGGGAGTATCGTTGTTTTGGGTTTACATGGCCTATTCCTAGTGGCCCCTTTATACTTTTGTGGCTAATCTTCCTGATTCCCTGCAATACTTTTGTCCTCTTCTCTTCTCTGACCATTCCCGCCCTTAATACCTACTCCAACTTCTCCTTTTCTATTACCTCATACACCATTAGCTAAAAACTTGAAACATGCCTTAGATCCCTTCCCTTTTTCTATTACCACATTACGATAGGAGGGAGCGGGTTGCCTCCCCCTCTCAACACTATATGTTTCAAACCCTAACTTCGCATGCGCAAAAACCATCACTCTAGTTAGCCTTCGTGCCCAATTTCATTAACTTTTTCAATTACCCAATTTCCCATTGTGGAAAAGGTTTTGAAAATTAA
Source organism: Pinus taeda (assembly GCA_000404065.3). Lineage (NCBI taxonomy): Eukaryota > Viridiplantae > Streptophyta > Pinopsida > Pinales > Pinaceae > Pinus > Pinus taeda. The sequence continues at coordinate 32,893 of APFE030639802.1, forward strand.
GACAAATATGAATAAAAATTAGACAATCCAAGAGAAATTACTTTCCATCTTGTTGCACAAAAATTGTCACCTTGACATTCTACAATCTGTGTGAGTCCATTATCACTCATACTTTCCTACTTTGCAAGTCTTAAGCCTCAATTCTTCATATCAAGCCTTGAAAATAAGAGAAATCCCTCAAAGGTCTATAAAACTCTAGTTCTGCAATTTCTCTTAGCATTACCTGCAGTCCCGCACCTAATGGTCATGTCCCCTGCGCCCCTAACCGCTCTGTCTCTGTGTTATGGGTGCGGACCCCTGTAAAAGTTAAAAAGGCACAAGTATATTCTTAAAAACTTACTTTGAGTCATTTCTGGAAGCTTCTGGAAGGAATCTTGAGGTGGAAAATTTGCTCCTTTAAGTTTCATGCATCCCATACCTTAAAGAGCTAACCCCTTGATGTGAGGAACTTATCCCTTTGAAGGAGGACTCTATCCCTTCATAGGTGGACCTGTAACCTCCTTCCTTTGCACTATAAAATGAAGCATTGGGCTGGTTACTGGAGAGGCTGAAAGCTGAATATTTTTGAGGTGAAATGCTGCTAGAACTTAGTCTTCCTAATTGAGCTTTTGTGAGGAGAGATTACATACCTCTTTGATCTCATTTGTAAGAGTGTGAGGCTTGTCAAAGTAAAGGAGATTCCTGTTTTGGACCCTGGGAAGAGCTTGTACAACATCAAGGCACCATAAGCTGTGTTTTATGGTTTATTTTATGGATTCCTTGATCACCATAATGAACATGATTTATGATATTAGCTATGCAGGTGTTATTTGATGTGTGCTTGTTTGTGATTGCAGGTTCTCAAAAGGAAACTCTTTCGGACAGTTGAAGGATGGTTGCTACAAACTAGCGTTGGACTTAAGGTAGGATCTTAACACCTCTATAGTTTTTATTAATGAATCGCAATATGTTTAGAGAAAGGTAGATTTTCTTGTTCTGCTTGTTGCTAGAGATCTTTTGATACTAGGGAGGTCGGCCTTGTTCGCAAGATTGATTTATCCGGCCAACACATCTTCAACCTTTTTAATATGCAAAAAAAGACAATCTCTTTATTCCCAAAATGATTTCTTACAATCTTTAAAAAATATTTTTTTACAATCTTTAAATTTATTATTTCTTATTCTACTTTAATTTATATTTTAATTTAAATTATTTTTATTATATTTATATCCATTTTATTTATTAAGTTACGTATTAGTTAATTATTTTCTATATTTATGTAAATTTAAAGGCGCATATTATATTTTTTATATTTATATAGATTTAAAGACGCATATTATATTTCATATTTATTTATCTGATAATTTCATTTTATCCAAAAAAAAAAAGATGTAATTACAATTTTAACTTGTATAGTGTATACAATCTAGCAAAAATTTGTTATAATCGCAAGATCCAATGTACAGCCTGAATGTGATGGTTGGGAACCCAAATAGCAAAACTGCCAGCTCCTCGGCAGTTAATTCCTGGTTCCACAATTTACAAGGGTCAAAAGCCTGACAACAGAATGCAATGGAAAACACAAATAAATACACAAAATGTGCATCTCCGCAGTGATGGTCGGTGCCCAATATTGCACGAAGTCATGGACGAGATAATCCAGTGAACTACCCTAGTAGGCTTCGGAACAACTTCTCCATGCCATCCATATCTTTCTTCAATAGAATTGTCATTTCTACTAGGATGTCTGTTGTGAATTCCACTCTGGAGTTGGTCCCTTCATGGCTGCTAATGACAGTTCCTGTAGATCGATCCGGTCGGGCCTGTCCTGAATCTGTAACGACGCCTTGATTTTGGAAATGTTAAGAGGCATGGAGAGGAAGGAGACTGCGTGGCCATGGATTGACGTTTTGGCTTTTTAATTTCTTTTAATCAACTGGATTTTTATATCTATTGTTCAAAAATTTTATGTTTAAGATTTTGCATTTTCGATTGCTTTACCTCTGAGAGAACGGGTTGGAGATGATTCGCGCACGCACTAGCAGCCCCTTGTATAGTACTCCCTCCAACACCATGGCCTCGGGAGGGGTCCCTGAGGACCCTCCTCCTTCACCTCCTCCACCAGAGATCCTTGCGTTCAGGAAGTTGATCGAAGGCATTAGTAAACGCCCGACAAGGGAAACTCCATGAAAGTTTGTAAAGAAACTTGACAACATCCCCACAGTCGCCCTACGTATTGAAGATTCTTCGATATCTGCTTTGAACTTAGCTGAAAGAGGGCTAACTGGTCAATTTATAGAGCTATGGCCTTCCTGCAAGGCTGTCGAGGCATGGGTATAGAGGAACTGGCGACCACTAGTAAAGGAAGGCATCTGAAGCTTCCTGATTGCTAAGGGCTTTTTTGTCTTTGTTTTTTATTTAGTAGAAGAAAAAAATCTCATCTTTAGGAATGGACCATATTTCATGGGACCTCAGGGTTTTTATCTAAACTCATGGTCACCAAACTTCGATTCGACACAATATGTGTCGTCAGCAGTTTCAGTGTGGGTGATCCTCCCTCATCTTGCACTGCACTGCTGGAATCTGAAGTCACTAGAAATAATTGGTAACACCCTGGGAAAATACATAGACATAGCAAAGAGAAGGGATCAGTATTCATGTGCAAGAATATGCGTCGAAGTTGACTTGGAAGTAGGGTTACCTGAAGCCATAAAGTTAACAATAGCATACTAGTCTTATATCCAAGAGTTAGACTACGAGCAGCTACCATTCAAATGCAGAAATTGCCATGAATATGGGCATTTCGCAAGATACTACAAAAAAAAAGGAGGAGGAAGATCTAGAGAAGTCAAAAGGAGAAAAATGGATCCAAGTGCAGAAAGTAGTCCAGGCCAAGGTGAGTACTAGGAATAAAGGGAAAGAGGTACCGATGGAGTTTGGAATTCCCTTAACAGGAATGGTTCAAATAGAAGGAAGAGGAGAACAACCAAAGGCAACAGCCTCAATAAACCGATTCAAAACCCTCATCACTTCAATCGGAATTCCAAAAACAAAGACAGAGGAGATTGAACAACAAGTGCGCTCACTTGAATAAAAAAACAAGAACATAGAAGTAACCCAACTTGACTCCCCAGTAGGAACCTCCTCCTCACCCACATATGCAGAAATGATAAGGAAAAAACCGCCGGAAACCTCTGGGGCATCAGAAGACGAGACATTCAAGAGACCGTCTAAAAGAGTTGGAAGGAAATCTCATAAGGAAGCTAGGGAAGAAGAGGCAGAGAAGCAAAAAATGCAAGGCAGCCAATCTACCATTGAACTGTCTATCAGGAGAAACACCAGAACAAGGCCCTCTAAGGGGTGATCAACTCTTTCCAATTCCATTAAATAATAAAACTAGTCTCTTGGAATTGTAGAGGCTTGGGAAACCCTTCAAAAGCTGAAGCATTCAAAGATCTTCTGAAAATAGAAACGCCCGAGATCCTCATGCTCCAAGATACTAAGATTGAAGGGGAAATCGTTCTTAGGATCAGCAAATTAAAATGGGGAAAAAATACAGGAAAGGCCATGAGTGCAAGATGTACCTCTGGTGGCCTAGCAACATTGTGTTCAGAGGACAAGTATCAACTAGAAATCTCCTTTGAGACCCAACATTGGATATTCATCGAACTTCAGCACCTATCTAGTAAGCTCTCCATCTTGCTCTTCAACCATTATGTTCCAGTCCACCTTATAGAGAAAAAGGAATCCTGGTAGACCTTGTCTAACTTCTTAGACATTTACTCCCCTCAGAATATAATAGTGGTTGGAGATCTCAACCTCATCATTGATCCAAAAGAAAAGAGAGGTGGCAATAGTGGCAGGGACCAAATGCTTCCAGTAGTAGAGGAGATGATACTTCATTGGGATCTTCTTGACTTCAAACCGAAGAAAGGTCTTTACACCTGGACAAACAATAGAGCTGGGGCAGAACACATCTCTTCTTGCCTAGATTGCTTCCTAGCACAGAGCTCTTTATTTCTAGGAAAAAGATTGATCTCCTCTAAAATTATCCCAAAGTTGGCCTCAGATCACAAACCTATTCTCCTACAGCTGGAAGAGGAAGAAAATTTGGGCCCTATCCCCATTAGATTTAACCCACTTTGGTCAGGGAAAGAAGGGTTCATGGAAACTATTCTGGAGGCTTGGTCCATACCTGTGACAGGATCTCCCAACTTCGTGTGGGAGTAGAAACTAAAAATAACCAAGAGAGACGTCAAAAAATGGATTAAAGAACCCTCAAATTCTCCTACCAGCATCGGAAAGGAGACAGTTCAATTTTTATCAGATCTGCAAATGGATTTGGAAAGTAAAGAGATCTCTGCTTCAGATTTAGAAAAAGAACAAGATTCCCAAATCAAATCATTTTGTGCTTTCCACCATGAAGAAGAGACTTGGAGGCTTAAGTCTCATAGCCTGAGGCTTAAAGCTGGAGATGAAAATACCTCTTTCTTCCATAGGCAATATAGAGCCCGACTATCTCGAAACCATATCTCTAAAATCACTTGCTCATATGGGATTGTGCTCAAAGGACAAGATAAGCTAAAAAAGGCAGCAAAAGATCATTTCCAGAATCTGTATAAAGAGGAAGGGTATGGGAGTGAAGAAGTCACCTCTGAATTTCTCTCCCACATTCCATCTTCGGTAAGAAAGGAGGACAACACTAGTCTTATGAAAACTTTCTCCGAGGAAGAAATTTGTAAAGTAATATGGTCCATGGAACCAAACAAGGCAGCAGGACCTGACGGATTCTCAATTCATTTTACAGAATCTGGTGGGAAATAATAAAAATTGATCTTCTGAGGATGATTAAAGCTTTTCATCAAAAAGGCAAAGTGGGAGGCTTTACTAACTCTACCTTCCTTGCATTAATTCCAAACGAAGTGAATCTGAGCACTTTTGACAGGTTTAGGCTAATCTCGCTCTGTAATGCATCATACAAAATCCTAACAAAACTGCTGGCAAACAAAATCAAGCCACTACTTGGGAAACTCATTTCTCCCACCCAAGGTGGCTTTGTCAAAGGGAGACATATATTGGACAATGTAATACAAGTACAAGAAGTCATACATTCCAGTTACCTTCAGTAGGACCAAGGTATGCTCATAAAGTTAGACATGGCAAATGCATTTAACTAGGTAAATCTTTCTTTCCTATACGAAGTCCTACTTTCCTTTGATTTCAGCTCTAACTTTGTTAATTTGATTAAATCTTGTACTAAAAATCCATGGATAGTTCCTTTAGTTAATGGCAGGCCAGCAAACTATTTCCAAGCCTCGAGGGGAATAAGGCAAGGCTGCCCCCTCTCCCCTTTCTTGTTCATACTGATGACAGACTCGCTAAGTAGAAAACTGACAGCTAAAAAGAAAGCAGGGACAACTCCAGGAGTCAGGTTGACAAAAGGGCTAGAGCCTCTCAATCACAAACTATTTGTAGATGACACACTTCTTTTAGGTGGAGCCTCCATCAAGATAGCCAAATTTTATAATGGAATTCTTAAAAAATTTTGCAGTATATCAGGAGCTCTTATAAATAAAAGGAAAAGTGCAATATATAGGCAGAATGTGGATCAACAAGAAATTCAGAGAATAACCCTCTCCTTAGGCTTTTTGGGATTCGCTTCTTGGAATAAAATCAAATATCTCGGGTTACCAATAACCCTAGGCCCTAACAAATTATCATTGTGGAAAGAGGTAATAAGAAAAACTAAGTCCAAGATTACAGGTTGGGGAGGTCAATGGCTCACCAATGCTAGCAAACTCATCCTTATAAGATCTATACTATCCTCCCTGCCTATTTATCAGGCTTCCTTTCTTCTGGCTCTAAAGAAGATCACAGAACAGATCTCCAGACTTATCAGCGATTTTCTATGGAGAGGGGGAAGAGGAAACCAAAGAAAATTCCATCTAGTGAATTGGGATATAGTTAAGCGCCCCATATCTGAAGAAGGCATGCAAATAAGAGACCCAGGCCTTGCCAATCTAGCTCTTAGATGTAAAATACTTTCGACCCTCTTCTCAAACAGCAAACACCCTTGTTAGTCAGGTCATAAAGAAGAAATATCTAAAATTTTCATCGCTAAGGAACATATAGATAGGTAACAACATCAAAGGGGATTCAATATGGCATCTGTGCTGCCATGGGATAGAGTTCTTCCAAAAGCACTTGTATCGCATTCATGGCAATGGAATGGTAAGATAGCATAATGGGACAGTCACCTTTGAGAAAAAATGAAGCAATCAAAGAAATCAGGAACTGACTCATTCAGCAAGGAGTCCTCACCCTGGCAGATATCTTAACATGGGATGACTTCGGAAAATGGCAAACTTGGGAAATCCCTCGAGTTCCAGATCAAATGCGTAGTTAAAAGACCCTCCTGGAAGAAGCGTTAATGGGACTAGCACTGGTTCACTTGCATTTGACGGACAAATGGGGATGGAGAAAGACTGGAACCTACAACGCAAGGCATGGATTTTCCTCTCTTCAACCACAACAAGCTTCAAGCCATATTGGATCTGTGTGGAAACAAGTCTGGGACCCACTCAGTCTCCCCAAAATAAATTTCTTCACCTGGGTATTAATGTATGGGAAAGTGCTAACTGGCGACAATCTGACTAAAAGAGGTATTCAAGGGCCACATCCGTGTTCTTTCTGCTGCAAAACCCAGGAAACCATGAAGCATGTGTTGGTGGACTGCTCTTTTGCCCAAGAAGTCTGGGACTACATCCTTCAAGGCCTCAATGTATTTACCCCATCGCAAGTCAAAGTAGCTAACCTTTTTAGCACCTGGAGAATGCGTTATCCCCACATGACCCAAAGAAAGACACCATGGAACAGAATCTACAAAGCAGCACCTAAATATGTCTGCTGGAAAATATGGCTCGCCAGAAACGACCAGATCTTCAAAAAAAACTCAGGATAGAGGAGTTCACTCTTCAAGAAGAAGTATTTGTCAAAGAGGTACTATGATAGAAAGGCGAAGGAGTTCTATGAGGTGAAAATGGGATCATTTAAATATGTGGAATAAAAGACTAAGTTCCTAGAGTTTTTGAGGTATGTGTCATATCTTAAGGATGAGAAGACAAAAATTCAAAGATTTATCAGTGGATTGCCATTAGCATTTAAGGATCATATTGAGTGTGATGAGCCTCGGTCGAAGAAGTCATTGGAAGGTTGAAGCACTTGTATGAGAAATCAAAGCGTAAGATCGAGTGTAAGTAGGGTTGGAAAGGGAATGCCAAGACTAGGGTTGGAAAGGGAACGAATAGCCTTCCTCCATAAATATCATTTGTAATGCATCCATCTTCAGTTCCAAGTCTCTCTTTGCATGAAATATGTTTCCGAACTCTAACCTATTACACTTCTTTAATTGATATTTTATATATCTTAATTGGGCCAACAATATATACATCTTAGGGAACCTAATTGGTATCGAATCGCCCCACCATTTATTGATATTTTCCATAAAAGAGGGATGATCTATCCAAAATGCCAAAAATATAAACGATCTATTTTGAGGGGTACCTAACATTGCAATAATTAATATCACTAGCCAGTGATCTAATCCTCCGTAAAGGTGGAGATTGGCTTCCATATGTAACCCTCTCATCATAAAATCCTCCTAAATTAAGAATTCATCTAACCTTAATGCAACTTGATGTTCCCCTCCACGCTTATTACTCCAGGTGAAGCTACATTTGATAGTTTCCATATCAATTAGATTAGCTTCATCAATATTTAAGTGTGCCCCTACAATCCAAGGGAGATGGCTTTTTCTACTTCTAAGCCCCTTAAGGTATCGATTAAAACTGAGCTTCTCCTTTATCCTTTCACGACCGTAAATATTCATGAACACTAGCAACCCTGGGACCACTGTGACCTACATTGCCACTGATAAGTAAGATCTAGTGGCTTCTACATCAATTAGATCCAGGGCCTGAGGGTTCCACCAAGTCACCTGCAAAACCTTTCACTGCTATCGCCAAGAAAGTAAAGCCCCTTCCTAATTTCCTACTTACCTCCCTAACATTTTCTATGGAACATTTCATTTCCTGAAGAAAAACAAGATCTGTCTGTTCCATTTTTATTGTTTTCTTAAGAAATATTTGTTTTCTGAGGTTATTTGTGCCCGTTGCATTCGATGTTAGAACTTTCATTTTTAACTACGGAGATTGGGTTGCGAGCTTAGTTCTTTGATATTACCCAATGTGATCAACATTTCTTCCAGCTCTTGAAGAGCTACGATGTTAGACTTCCTGCCTCTTTTCCATTAGATGTGCCATGGCAGTAATAATGGTTGAGATCCTGATGCATTAACTCCAATCTCCCTTATGTCTACATGTTTTTTTTCTTTTTGTTCTTGTAATTTAGCCTCGTCTCTCATCATAAATAGGTATTGTATTCTATCCATCTACTCAGCTAGGATGGCCTCTAATCCCTATTTCTAGACTTGTTCCACCATAGCCTAAAGGTCAATCCCTTCCCTGTCCACTATTTGCTATAGATTTGGGTCTTCTATACCTATCTCACTTGGGGTCATCTTAGCATCTCCTTCAAAGTCCTTCGACAAATCTAGGATGTTCAAGTTTTTTCCAAGATCTTCTGGTGACTGTAGCATTTCCTCCTCTTAGCCTTTTTCCTACTCCTCAATTTTATCTTCTCCATTCCTATGAGGCTCCATATTTTCTTGTGACAACACTTCAAAATTATTCCCTTTTTCCATTTTGCCTCCTTGATTTCTTTGTTGTTGTCTTCAATTAACGCTTCCCCTTGTGTTTTCTATCACAAAACCTTCAACATCACTTCATTCTTTTTCTTTCCCCTGTTCCTCAATTTTATTAAGAGGGAATTCCTGGATCAGGTGGCCATGCTCATGAACGTGTCTATGCTTGAAGGGAATCTTCTCGTAATCTACTTATTGTAACCATATTTCATCCCTGAATTCTAGTCTGACTGCTCCAAGAAATGTGCCTGAAACATCCATTTCCACACAATTTTTTGCATACGATGTATATCATCCCTAAATGTTTGCCTCTGATATCTTAATAGACTTTCTCGGTGTGTCTCCTATGAGCTTTAGGGTCAAATATAGCCAGTAGTCAAGGGGTAATGAGTACAACCTGACCCAAACTAGAACTTTGGTAAACGTTTCCTTACCTAGAGTAAAATTTTCCGTCTACAAGCGCATATGTAGATCTATTAATGCAAAGAAGTAGGGGTTATCGCTAAAGATTCAGTCTCTATCCTTCATAGTCACAAACACCACACTAATGAACCCTTTATACCCTAGATTCAACTCAATTTCCCCGTGTGGTTGGTGTTTGTTCCAGTCGCATAATACTTTTTCCGTGGTCTAGAGGCACATAAACACGCAGATAATAGCATATGATTGCATGCAATGCCTAAAGGTCTATGTCATAGGACTTGTGATTATTTTTGTTGGGAGTATCGTTGTTTTGGGTTTATGTGGCCCATTCCTAGTGGTCCCTTTATACTTTTGTTGCTAATCTTCTTGATTCCCTGCAACACTTTTTTCCTCTTCTCTTCTCTAACCATTCGCGCCCTTAATACCTACTTCAACTTCTCCTTGGCTATTACCTCGTACACCATTAGCTAAAAACTTGAAACATGCCTTGGATCCCTTCCCTTTGTCCGTTACCACATTACGATAGGAGGGAGCGGGTTGCCTCCCCCTCTCAACACTATATGCTTCAAACCCTAACTTCGCATGCACAAAAACCCTCGCTCTAGTTGGCCTTCGAGCCCAATTTCATTAGCTTTTTCAATTACTCAATTTACCATTGTGGCAAAGGTTTTGAAAATTAAGACAAATATGAATAAAAATTAGACAATCCAAGAGAAAGTACTTTCCATCTTCAACCTTTTTAATATGGAAAAAATGACAAACTCTTTAGTCCCAAAATGATTTCTTACAATCTTTAAAAAAAATTACAATCTTTAAATTTATTATTTATTATTCTAATTTAATTTATATTTTAAATCTAAATTACTTTTATTATATTTTATATCCATTCTTCATTTAATTTAAGTTACTATTAGTTAGTTATTTTCTATATTTATATAAATTTAAAGATGCATATTATATTTTTTATATTTATATAGATTTAAATATGGATATTATATTTCATATTTATTTATCTGATAATTTCATTTAATCCAACAAAAAATAGATGTAATTACAAGTTTAACTTGTATAGTGTATACAATCCAGCAAAATTTGTTATAATTGCAAGACCCAACGTACAGCTTGAATGTGATGGCTGGGAACCCAAATAGCGAAACCGCAAGCTCCTTGGCAGTTAATTCCTGGTTCCACAATTTACAAGGGTCAAAAGCCCGACAACAGAATACAATGGAAAACACAAATAAATACAGGGAACACGCATCTCCGCAGCCATGGTCGGTGCCCAATATTGCACGAAGTCGTGGACGAGATAATTTGGTGAAACCCGCCCTAGCAGGGTCCGGAACAACTTCTCCATGTAATCCATAGCTTTCTTGAATAGAAGTGTCATTTCTACTAGGATGTTTGTTGTGCATTCCGCTTCGGAGTCGGTCCCGTCGTGGGCGCTAATGGCAGTTCCCGTAGATCAATCCGGCCAGGCCTGTCCTGAATATGTAATGACGCCTTGATTCTAGAAATGTTAAGAGGTGTGGAGAGGAAGGAGATTGTGTGGCCATGGATTGACATTTTGGCTTTTTAATTTTTTAATCAACTAGATTTTTATATTTATTGTTCAAAAATATTATGTTTAAAATTTTGCATTTTCGATTGCTTTATCTCTGAGAGAGCGGGTTGGAGATGATTCCCATGCGTAGCAGTAGCCCCTAGTACAATAATCCCTCCAATGCCATGGCCATAGGAGGGGGCCTTGAGGCCCTTCCTCCTTCTCCTCCTCCACCAGAGATTCTTGTGTTCAGGAAGCTGATCGGCGACAGTAGTAAACGCCCAACAAGGGAAACATAGCGAAAGTTTGTAAATAAACTCGAAATCATCCCCACAGTCGCCCTACCTGTTGAAGATTCTTGGAGATCTGCTTTGAACTTAGTTGAAAGAGGACTCATCGGTCAATTTACAGGGCTATGGCCTTCCCCCAAGGTTGTCGAGGCATCGGTATAGAGGAACTGGCAACCACTAGTAAAGGAAGGCATCGTAATGGCTTTTTTGTATTTGTTTTTGATTCAGTAAAAGACAAAAATCTCATCTTTAGGAATGGACCATATTTCATGGGACCTCAAGGTCTGTATCTAAACTCATGGTCACCAAACTTCGATCCGACACAAGATGTGCCGTCAGAAGTTCCAGTGTGGGTGTGGCTCCATCATCTTCCACTGCATTGCTAGAATCTGAAGTCACTAGAAATGATTAGTAACACCCTAGGAAAATACATAGACAGAGCAGAGAGAAGGGATCAATATTCATGTGCAAGAATATGCGTCAAATTTTACTTGGAAATAGGGTTACCTAAAGCCATAAAGTTAACAATAGCAAATTGGTCTTATATCTAAGAGTTAGACTACGAGCATCTACCATTCAAATGTAGAAATTGCCATGAATATGGGCATTTCACAAGATACTACAAAAAAAAAGAGGAGGAAGATCTAGAGAAGTCGAAAGAAGAAAAATGGATCCAAGTGCAGAAAGCAGTCCAGGCCAAGGTGAGTAGCAAGAATAAAGGGAAAGAGGTACTGATGGAGTCTGAAACTCCCTTAACAGGAATGGTTCAAACAGAAGGAAGAGGAGAACAACCAAAGACAACAACCTCAATAAACCCATTTGAAATCCTCAGCACTTTAATCGAAATTCCAAAAATAGAGACAGAGGTGATTGAATGACAAGTCCCCTCACTTGAATCAGAAAAGAAGAACATAGAAGTAACCCAACTTGACTCCCCAGCAGGAACCTCCTCCTCACCCACATATGCAGAAATGATAAGGAAAAAATCCCCAAAAACCTCTGGGTCATCGAAAGATGAGACATTCGAGACACCCTCTAAAAGAGTTGGAAGGAAATCTCATAAGGAAGTCAGGGAAGAAGAGGTGGAGAGGCAAAAAATGCAAGGCAGCCAATCCATCATTGAAATGTCTATCAGGAGAAACACCAAAACAAGGCCCTTTAAGGGGGGATCAACTCACCTCAATTCCGTTAAATAATGAAACTGGTCTCTTGGAATTGCAGAGGCTTGGGGAACCCTTTGAAAGCTGAAGCAGTCAAAGATCTTATGAAAATAGAAACTCCCGAGATCCTCATACTCTAAGAGAGTAAGATTGAAGGAGAAACCATTCTTGAGATTAGCAAATTAAAATGGGGAAAAAATGCAGGAAAGGCCATAAGTGCAAGAGGTACCTCTGGTGGCCTAGCAACATTATGTCAAAGGACAAGTATCAACTAGAAAGCTCCTTTGAGACACAACACTGGATATTCACCGAACTTCGACACCTCTCTAGTAAGCTCTCCATCTCGCTCTTCAACCTTTATGTTCAAGTCCACCTTACAGAGAAAAAAGAATGCTAGCAAACCTTGTATGATTTCTTAGACATTTACTCCCCTCAGAATATAATAGTGGTTGGAGATTTCAACCTCGTCATTGATCCAAAAGAAAAGAGAGGTGGCAATAGTGGCAGCGACCAAATGCTTGCAGTAGTAGAGGAGTTGATACTTCATTGGGGTGTTCTTGAGTTCAAACTGAAGAAAGGTCTTTACACCTGGACAAACAATAGAGCTGGGGTAGAACACATCTCTGCTTGCTTAGACTGCTTCCTAGCATAGAGCTCTTTGTTGCTAGGAAAAAGACTGATCTCCTCGAAAATTATCCCAAAGCTGGCCTTAGATCACAAACCTATTCTCTTACAGCTGGAAGAGGAAGAAAATTTGGGCCCTATCCCCTTTAGATTCAACCCGCTTTGGTCAGGGAAAGAAGGGTTCATGGAAATTGTTCTGGAGGCATGGTCCATACCTATGACAAGATCTCCTAGCTTCGTGTGGGAGTAGAAACTAAAAATAACCAAGAGAGCCCTGAAAAAATGGATTAAAGAACTCTCAAATTCTCCTACCAGTAATAGAAAGGAGACAACTCAATTCTTATTAGATCTGTAAATGGATTTGGAAAGTAAGGAGATCTCTGCTTCAGATTTAGAAAAAGAACAAGCTGCCCAAATCAAATCATTTCACGCTTTTTGCCATGAAGAAGATACTTGGAGGCTTAAGTCTCATAGCCTGTGGCTTAATACTCGAGATCGAAATACCTCTTTCTTCCATAAGCAATATAGAGCCCGACTATCTTGAAACCATATCTCTAAAACCACTTGCTCAGATGGGACTGTGCTCAAAGGACAAGAACAACTAAAAAAGGCAGCAGAAGATCATTTACAGAATCTATATAAAGAGGAAGGGAATGGGAGTGAAGAAGTCACCTCTAAATTTCTCTCCCACATTCCATCTTTGGTAAGCAAGGAGGACAACACTAGTCTTACGAAGCCTTTCTCCGAGGAAGAAATCTATAAAGTAATATGGTCCATGGAACCAGACAGGGCACCGGGGCTTGACGGATTCTCAATTCATTTTTACAGAATCTGGTGGGAAATAATAAAAATTGATCTTCTAAGGATGATTAAAGCTTTTCATCAAAAAGCCAAAGTGGGAGGCAGTACTAAGTCTACCTTCCTTGCATTAATTCCAAAAGAAGTGAATTCGAGCAATTTTGACAGGTTTAGGTCAATCTTGCTTTGCAATGCATCATACAAAATCTTGACAAAACCGCTGGTAAATAGAATCAAGCCACTACTTGGGAAACTCATTTGGGAAACTCATTTCTCCCACCCAAGGCAGCTTTGTTAAAGGGAGACATATATAGGACATGTAATACAGGTACAAGAAGTCATACATTCCAGTTATCTTTGGTAGGAGCAGGGTATACTCATAAAGTTAGAGATGGCAAATGCATTCGACTGGGTAAATATTTCTTTCCTATATGAAGTCCTCCTTTCCTTTGTTTTAGCTCTAACTTTGTCAATTTGATTAAATCTTGTACTGAAAATCCATGGATAGCTCCTTTAGTTAATGGAAGGCCAACAAACTATTTCCAAGCCTCGAGGGGAATAAGGCAAGGTTGCCCCCTCTCCCCTTTCTTGTTCATACTGATGGCAGACTCGCTAAGTAGAAAACTGACAGCTGAAAAGAAAACAGGGACAGCTTTAGGATTTAGGTTGACAAAAGAGCTAGAGCCTCTCAATCACGCACTATTTTCACATGACACTCTTCTTTTGGGCGGAGCCTCCATCTAGATAGCCAAAGTTTATAATGGAATTCTTCAAAAATTCTGTAGCACATCAGGAGCTCTTATAAATAAAAGGGAAAGTGCAATATATAGGTGGAATGTGGATCAACAAGCAATTCAGAGAATAGCCCTCTCCTTAGGCTTTTTCGGATTCACTTCTTGGGACAAAATCAAATATCTCGGGTTACATAGAACCCTGGGTCCTAACAAATTATCACTGTGGAAAGAGGTAATAAGCAAAATTAAGCCCAAGATTACAGCTTAGGGAGGTCAATGGCTCACCAATGCTAGCAAACTCATCCTTAAAATCTATATTATCCTCCCTACCTATTTATCAGGCTTCCTTTCTTCTGGATCCAAAGGAGATCACAAAACAAATCTCCAAACTTATCAGGGATTTTCTGTGGAGAGGAGGAGGAGGAAACCAAAGAAAATTCCATCTAGTGAATTGGGATATAGTTAAACGCCCCATCCCTAAAGAGCCTTGCAAATAAGAGACCCAGGCATTGCCAATCTGGCTCTTGGAGGTAAAATACTTTGGACCCTCTTCTCAAACAGCGAACACCCTGTCAGTCAAGTCATAAAGAAAAAATATCTAAAAGGCTCATCACTAAGGAACATACAGATAGATAAAAACATCAAAGGGACATCGATATGGCATCTCTGCTGTCGTGGATAGAGTTCTTCCAAAATCACTTGTATCGCATTCCTGGCAATGGAAAAAACACTATGCTCTGGCAAGACAACATAATGGGATAGTCGCCTTTGGGAAAAATGAAGCAATCAAAGAAATCAGGAACTAGTTCATTCAGCAAGGAGTCCTCCCCCTGGCAGATATCTCGACATGGGATGACTCTAGAAAATGGTGAACTTGGGAAATACCTCGAGTTCTAGATCAAAGGTGCAGTCAAAAGACCCTCCTGGAAGAAGCGTTAACGGGACTAGCACCAGTTCACATGCGTTTGACAGAGAAATGGGGATGGGGAAAGACTAGAATGTACAACGTAAGGCATGGATTTACCTCTCTTCAACCACAACAAGCTTCGAGCCATACTACATCTATGTGGAAACAAGTCTGGGACCCTCTCGGTCTCCCCAAAATAAATTTCTTCACCTGGGTATTAATGCATGGGAAAGTGCTAACTGGCGACAACCTGACTAAAAGAGGTATTCATGGGCCACATCGCTGTTCTCTCTACTGCAAAGCCTAGGAAACCATGGAGCATGTGTTTGTGGACTTCTCTTTTGCCCAAGAAGTCTGGGACTGCATCCTTCAAGGCCTCAATGTCTCTGCCCCATCGCAAGTCAAAGTAGCTAACCTTTTTAGCACTTAGAGAATGCGTTATCCCCACATGACCCAAAGAAAGACAACATGGAACAAAATCTAGAAAGAAGTAACTAAATATGTTTGCTGGAAAATATGGCTCGCTAGAAACAACCAGATCTTCAAACTTATTCCGAACTCCCATTTGAAGGTGGCAGCAAAAGCAAAAGCATTACTCCTCGAGACTATGGCCAATCGTCCCCTTAAAAATGATAACATGCTTCTCCCGGAAGAAAAAAAAGAATGGATGGGAACATATATATTTCAAGACAGGATAAACAACACAACATGCCCCCGTAAACCTCTTGTATGAAGACTACGAGAAACGGATGCAAATTTTCAAGCTTGGTGGAGGAAATAGGGTAAAAAACCAATATTTTTTTATGGTGCCTCTAAAGACAATCCAGGGACAACAGGCGCAGGTGGTATGATCTACTCCTCGGAGGGTATTTGTGAAGATAGCTTCAGCTGGGGATTTGGACAGAGAACCAACAACCAGGCAGAAATTCTTGGGTTGCTAATAGCCTATCAAATAGCACGTGAAAAAGGCATTAAGGAAATACAAGTCTTCTGGGACTCAGAAATTTTGATAAAGACATTAAATTCAGAGGACCACTTCAGCAATCCAACGCTCAACAAGACACTTCAAAGGCTGAGATATGTGCTCCAAGACTTCTCTTCTTATCTCCTTTTCCATATTCTACATGGCTCAAATAAGGAAGCTGACGGAAAAGCAAACCTGGTATGCCTCCTGCCACAAGGAACCTTAAGCAAGAATGATGAAGAACCTACATGGAACCCAATCTCGTAATCTAGAGTAAATCTACACCTATGTAAGAAAAAGGAGAGCTACAACTAAAAGGAATCTTGAATATTGTATTGATGATTGTTTTGGTTTCGGCCCAATCAGTTTTAAATAATTACTATAACCGTTATAGTTAAAAAAAAAAAAAATCATTTTCAAAATCATGGTTTTGATAATAAATTAATGGTTTACCAATAAAAGTTTAATTAAAAATTATCTTTCAATAATATATTGATGTTAAGTTTTTTACATATTTATTATAGTAACAAAACTATCTTAACACATAAATGATTTAATGAATTCTGAATCTTAGTTTAAAATTGCTTGGAGCACTCACAATAAAATCTCCATAACCCCGAAATCAAATACTATTCGCCTGGATATGCCATAACATTTGTATATATAAGATATTACTAGGGAAATATGATGAGACATATAAGATCACCAACCAAAAATAACTAATTTGTAGAGTGAAACATTAATAAGCTAATATAGAAGATTCCTTGTTTCCTATAGAGTTTTTATCATTTTTGTTTGGGGAAATGTTCATTGTTGTTTGCATGTGTTTGTTAGTACAACAACAATATTGGTATTATTCTCAGCTATATCTTTATCTTTTTATACACATTTTTTTTTGAATTATTGCTTACCTATAATTTGACCAAAACAAAAATCAATAAACCTACCAATCATATTTTATTTTCATACCAAATCTAGCCATCACTATTGGGAAATAGCTATCCATCAAAGGAATATCCTCATCATCTCCATGGAATGTAACATCTTCCTCAAAAATAAAGAGATAGAGGTTCATGTCAAGTAGTGGCCTCTACAGAGGACAATCAAGACGTGAGGAAATGAGATTTAAAACTTGGTTAAAAGTGAGTAGAGGTGACCTAGGATTTGGTTAAGAATGATATAGCTATGAAATAGAAAAGTCTTTCAAGGAAAATATCGGATACAATATGGTTGTTGGATTTTATTTTCTTCAATTGAGCTTCCATAATAAGTATGCTACCTTTTAATAGAACACAATACAACTTGTTTCACCACTTGAACTTGAGGACTCTAGATTAAGCTAAGCGTGAATCATAGCAAAAGTTTCTCTAATGACTGGATTTTTTTTTGCTTAATACAATCCAACTTCTTCAGAGGAGCCACTAAAACGATCTTTCTACACCTACATATGTATAAAATATTATTAAACACGTGAAATGAAATAAACATACAAACATAATTATTTATTAAAATAAAACCCAAAAGCAACAATGCATACATTGTTTACCCACTTCACATAATGTGGAATGTACATCAACCATTGCTATAGGGTTTAATCAGTGAAACTATCACCTCCTCTCCCATAGGATACCAAATGTAAACAATAAAGAAACACCAATATCAAAGCCAAACAGAAAACCCAAATTCCACAAAAAACATACCAGCAAGAACAAAAACAAGAACAGATAAATAACCATTGACATAGCAAAAACATGAACAAAAGAAAGAAGCATAATGAGAAAATGAAAGACAAATCAATTATGTATAATGGAATTGAACTCAACTTAACAACATACAACCCTCTATTCCTTGCTCTATAACAATGTTCCTTTCTGCTTTGTTAACTTTGAATGAAGAAAGCATTAATGGTATACAAAATGGAAGAATATAAGAAAATGTGAATTTTCAAAAATGGATCTAAACATTACATATAATGAGAAAAGGTAATCAATATATATACCTATGATTAACAAAGGCTATTTACAAAATGAAATCCAACAGCCTCTTCTCAATAACTCAATTCTTGTGATGGAGTATACATCGGTGTGAATAGATGACCCAACTAAATTCATGATAATGAATTTAAGACTCTCTTGCACGTTGGGTGGTCTGTCCCTCATCTTGCACATCTAAGTTGAGTCCAAACCTATGTAAATATCACTAGTTTATTTCTCAATGGAGTTCACGCGGGTGGAGGAAATCTTCCCTATATTATTCATAATGGTTTCATAATTCTAGGGTCCTATTGTCATCAACCTCCCTAATATCACCCCTTATTCAATCACCCCGCTATTGGATTTGACTTCATGGGTAATGGCATATGAATTAAGGAATTAGATGGATGTTGGGTGGAAACATTCACAGAATGTTCCAGAAGGATGGAAACATTCACAGAATGTTCCAGAAGGATGGAAAATTGCTTGCTTGGACAATTGGTTTGCTAATTGAGTCGAGAGGATCATTCCACAACCCAGTGTGATGTGTAATGTTATTCGTCCATCATCAAAGTTCAAATTTTTCTCATCTCATCAAAATAAAAATAAATAAAAAAATTGAAAAACTATACAAAACATTTAAATAATATCCACTTATAAAAAAAATTGGCATGAAGAAATTCCCTCTCGGCTTATGTTAGATACATATTTAAGATTGATCCATGATAGTGTATTATGATCCCACAATACATGGATAGATTGATATTATTGGATGAAACATAGACTTGATACAATTTTCACAATGATTGATTTAAGATTTAAATCTAAAGGATTAATGTCATTGTTTACCTTATCATATTATTGGGATTACATACAATAATTAATTGTGAATTAAATATTTCTTAGCAAAATTGTTTCCCTATAGTACTCTATACATGTCACTTGTTTATTCAAAGTTGTACCTAGACTCAAGTCACTTGGTTATTCAAAGTTGTACCTAGACTCTATGGATAAATTAGCTTAATATATCCATCAAAGTTGAAAAATTCTTAGCCTCACACACAATTGCTATCCATTTTAAATAATAATAATAATAATATATTAAAATTGTAATATT
>APFE030639802.1:81892-92241 GCA_000404065.3 Pinus taeda
TGCGAGCTCGTATATAAAGACTCAATTTGAAATTAAGCACGGAATAAATTATGCCTTTTAGATCTGGTCTGTAGAATGCATTCTCCCGATCAATTTTGCACAGATGGGACGAGTAATGACGTGTTATGAATGAATATTAATATAATGATATTTTACATGCCACAAGGCAGCAAAATGATGAGACAATAGTCGAACATGAAGAATTTATGTGTGAGACTGTTCGTTTTTGGAAGAAGACCATCAGATTTGATAGAATCTATTCAAACCTCATACACGAAAACCACCTATGCTTCTACCAAACGTTCACACAAAGAAAATAAAAACAATCGCAATTACCTTATATAGTATACATGTACAAAAAATATAGAATCAAATAAAAACAAACATTCGTTATTACCGTATATAGTATACATGTACAAAACATATAGAATTGACATCTGCACAGCAACAACCACTCACATCAAGAACATACATTCGCTATTACCTTATATAGTATACCTGTACAAAACATATAGAATTGACATCTCTATTACCTTATATAACATACCTGTACAAAACATATAGAATTGACATCTGCACAGCAACAACTACTAAATCTATAAAAAGCATGCGTATGAAAACATAAACATATAGATTTGACATCGGCATAGTAACAACCACTCAAATCAAGAACAAACATTGGCTATTACCTTACATAGTATACATGTACAAAACATATAGAATTGAGATCTGCACATCAACTACTCAAATACTGTTAAATTTATAAAGATTATACCTATTAAAATATAAATTTATAAAGATTATACTTATGTTGCGGGATAAAATCTGGTAGGGTCCGAAAAACCAAAAAATCAAGAAAATATCGGTAAAAAATCAGCAAATATCGGCAAAATTAAGATACAATAAAATATATTTAAAAATCGGCAAACATCGGCTAGGCCAAAAATCCTGATTTTGAGATAAAATCAGGATGTTATAGAGATGTTTACAACACTGGATTATACATATTAAAATATAAAAAAACTAAAGAACAAAAACAAGAGAATATAAAAAAATTAATGAACAAAAATAAGAGAAGTCTGATTCTCAATCTATGCGCTGAATTCTCATTGGAATTTCATATCACCATAAGAATAATAATACATTATTATATAACCAACATATTTCTAATTAGATTATCGATCATCTTACTAATCTCTAATTTTAATATTTTAATGAATAATAACTAACTACATCTATTAATTTATTATCTTAATTCTAATAACTCAACACAAATTTTATAAGCATTATCCTCAACCATATTTGGAAATTGCATATCTTCCATCTCGAATAGATCATTATACTCGACTGAAATTGAAATTTGAAAATGAATAGCAAAACATAATAATGTCATGGCCCATGGGCATTATATTCCTTACCACCAGCACCATTAAAAACAGGCGATTCCTATTTCCACCACAAAATTTTAATTAATGCCCCCTGACATGTGGGGGAGATAAAGAAATATAACGCTCCCGATCATGACTGGAGGACAAAAAAAACCGGCGAGTGCTATATTTCTTTATCTCCCCCACATGTCAAGAGGCATTAATTAAAATTTTGTGATGGAAATAGGAAACAAGGATACAACTCATAGTACCATAGTACCATTAATGACTCATATTAAATTCCTTACAAGACTGAGAAAACTCGTAGTACCATTAATTAATGACCAATATTATTTGACTTCACTTACATTGCTTAGATTTTTAGGGTATCAATATATTTGTCATGTGTTTTTTTATCGATAATACCTTGCACAGTAACTACATTGCAAATAAACGTGTAGATGGGAAAACAAACAACGTAAGATGTAAAAGCTAAGCTAGACATGCTTATTGTTCTTAGCAGCCGCTAAATATAATGACCAGATGTAGTCACCATATACGTTGCATTATTCACTGTAACTACATTGCATTACCTGCTTTTCTTCTTTACCCGTCAGCCAACTGTTGGAGCTTCTGAAGGAAATCATCGATGTAACTCTGCTTATTTGCCGCTATAATATCGCGGGCCTTCGCCGCCTTGGATCTCAACTTCTCCCCCTTCTCTCCAGCCATTGCCATAGTTAGCACTGTAGATATGTTTTCCCTTAGAATAGAGCCATCCTCTCCCCTTTCTATTTCGACCCCTGCCTTCAATTCCACGGCTATTAGCCGGGCACTCAAGCCCTGGTCAATTCGCATAGGGAGCAAAATGAGGGGTATTCCGAAGCTCAGTGACTCCATGGTGGAACTCAATCCACCGTGACTCAGAAACCCACCAACCGACGAATGCGAGAGGATCCGTAGCTGCGGTACCCAGCCCTGGACGGTGAGTCCACGTCCCTGGGTTCGAGTCTCATATCCCTCCGTAAGGTAGTCTCGATCACCATCGGAATACGGCGGAAAACGAAGACACCAGAGGAACGGGAGCCCACTTGATTCCAAGCCTAGAGCCAGCTCCTGAATTTAGTGTTCCGAGAGAAAAGTCTCGCTGCCGAACGACACAAAAACGACCGACGCCGCCCTCTGCTGGTCTAGCCATTGCAGCACATCGGAGCGGTCGCTTCCGACGGCGGCGGCCTGGACAACTGGTGTAAGAGGGCCGACAGAAAACACTGGTTTTCCGATGGTGTCCTGGAAATAACGAATATACTTATTTTCTTCATGGAAGGAGGTTTTCAGAGCCACCGCCACGCATCCTTCCAGGCATTTGGCCACCCGATAAGCTTGACTAACATGGCCGGGTACTATTGCGTTCAAATGTAAAAGATCCCGAACCTCGTACGGCCTGACAGTGATTGCAGAGGAGGGAAACCCAATGGGCGGCGCCGCCAACTCCTCCACATTTAGTTCTGGGTTCCTCGATTTTTCTTCAGAAGATTCTTGGGTTTGGTTCCACGATTTATAAGGGTGAAAGACGCGAGAGCAGAATGCAGCGGAAAAAACGCAGAAATAAATGGCCGGAACATGCATCTCCGCAGCCGCTCTCTGCGCCCAATATTGCACGAAGTCGTGGACGAGATAATCCGGTGAAAGCTGCCCCAACAGCCTTCGGAACGGCATCTCCATGCCGTCCATAGCTTTCTTCAACAGAAGCGTCATTTCTATCGGAATGTCTGCAGTGCATTCCGCTCCGGGAGTCAGTCCCTCCGTGGGCGGTAATGGCAGTTCCAGCAGATCGATCTGGCCTGGACACTCCACAAGCTGTAAGGACTGCTTGATTCTGGAAATGTTAAGAGGCGTGGAGAGGAAGGAGACCGTGTGGCCGTGGCTTGCAAGAGACTTTGAAAGCTCTAAGAAAGGATTTATGTGGCCCTGCGCCAACCATGGAAATACCAGAAAGTGAAGCTTCTTCTCGCCATTATGACTGTCCATCACTAACCCTCCTTGTACGGAACGGAATGGATGTATTCTCTGCTGCGATGAACGTCAACGCCAAGGGAAAGCAGAGGGAGAGAAGCCTGGCAAAAGAAACGGATCGATCTTTCAAAACGAGCCACGGCCAGTACTTAGCAATGGATCCCCTTCCTCCTACTCTCATGCTCAAGAGGATTAAGGCGAGGGTCTCCATTATTCGCCTACTTATTTTTATTTGTTCTTGAAGGGTTAAATAAGCTACTTTCAGAGGAGAAAAGAAGACAGAATCTGAAGGGGATTGGTATTTCCGTTTATCTCTTTATTTCTCATATACTATTTGTGGATGTTATTTTCATCTTTTGTGATGGTTCGAAGAGAGATTCAAGAACCATTTAAGAGACTCTTTCTTTATTTAAGATAGTTATAGGTATGGTCATTAATATCGTCAAGACAATTTTTTCTCACTATGGTCTAAATGGTGTTGAATATCATAGATTGCAAATTATTTGTTCATTTTGATCTACTGATCTTGCTAAAGGTTTGAAATATTTTGGTTTCAAGATCAAACCTAATTGTTATAATGTTGTTCATTGGAGTTGGGTTATTGCAAAGATTGAGAAACTACTCAAGATATGGTATATGAGATGGTTATCAAGGGTTGGAAGATTAGTACTTGTAAAAAAAGTATTGAAAGTTATTTTTGTGTATTGGGTTTCATTGTCATGGATTGGGGGTATGCTTTCTAAAATTAGGAAAATATGTTGCAGGTTTTTATGGTCTGAATTTGTTGATCGCAATGTCATTCCATGGGTCAACTGGGATAATATTTCCCTTTTGAAAGATTCTCAGGTGTGGGGACTTAAGAGTCTTCCCTTATTCTAGAAAAATCCTGTTGGCAAGATTGGTTGCAGGCTTATCAAAACTATTTTTCTATGGACTGAGGTGATCATTAAGAAGTATATTTCTCCCTTGTTTGTGTGAGAATGGATAAAGAAGACGAATAAGGTAACACTAAATTCTTCAATCATTTTAAAAGTTGTAACCTCTTCCTTTTCACCTATAAAATAGCGTCTGGCCTCGAAAGTTGGTAATGTTTCTCAATAAAGAGTTGGTTTGGACCCTTCGGAGTGAAGTTAGAATAACCACAAATTAACTCCTGACTTTGTGGAATTTCTTCGTGGCTTAGGGTGCAATACTTTGAATCAATTTGCTCATGTTGGGAATTATTGGGAGCAAAGTTGGTTGTACGCTGAATAGTTGGGGTCACTTCAAGCGGTCAACGGAATAAATATAATTATTCTTTGAGAAGGGCTCATATTAAAATTCCCCATGAATATGGTGAATTAGTATGTTCATTAGATCGGAATAGCTAATACTACCCTAAAGAAGGATATATGTTGTTGATAGTTGATAGAATTGAGGTCGCTCACAAAGACCAGGGGAAAATCATTTTGAAATTTAAGTGCTCTACTAAATATAGGCTCTTAATGTGGTGTTCCCTTTCCAATAAAGTTCCCACTATTTATAGTATAAAAAAATGAAGGTTTCATGGTCCAAACTGGTGTGCATTATGCATTATGTAGAGAATAGGGAGAATCAATAAATTATTTATTTTTACATTGCATTTTCTCAAGGGTTGCTTGGTAAGTTATACATAATATATTTGGACAAGAATGGTTACGGTAATGAGAAGAGATTATGGAGGTATGGTTTAAGTGGATTTATGTGAGGGGGTTGAAGTATTTAATTATTATCCCACTTATTTTTTGTCGGGAACCTGTTTAGCTTCGAACAATGTTATATTTAATGGAAACCATATTTCTACAGGCATTCTGGTTACTCGGAGAATAGGAATTTTTGACCTGCTTACAAAGAATATTTGGGAGCAAAATGTGAGAGAACTTAATCAGATCAAATAAATAGGAATATGCCTTGGTATTTCTTTGATGGGGCATCTTAGAGGAAGCCAAATGTTTTTGGTGGGCGCTGGAAATTATACTTATCAGAAAGTCATTTCTTATCCATCCAAATGGGGTTGGGACTTGGATCTAATAACTATGTCGAATAAAAAGTCCTCAATCTATTGCTAAAATTTTCCATTGGAAAAAGAATTGACTAGATCTAGATATATGGATATTCATTACTTATTATCAACTGGGTCACAGGACTATAGAAATGCCACAATTTAATCCTAATTCCTTTTTTGAATGAAGTCAATAGATTAAAAGATATATTTAACCACTTTAATATTTCTCACATTTATAGTGATCTCAACACCGATGCCGACAACCTCTCAAAAGAAGGACTACAACTAGGTTTTGGGAAATCGATGATAGAAGAGCATAAAAGTGATAATCTTTTTTAGTATATCATCTTCGATTCATAAATCCAGTTGAAGACAATTGTAATAACAAATTATCTCTATTTTGACCACATTAGATTGAAAATATGGTGTTTATTTATCTTGTTTAATATTTTAACACTTCCTAGTAATATTGTGAACTATTTAGTTATCTTGTGACCTATTTATGGATGGCTATTATACATGTTTTTGTATTAAAACATGCATATTTCTAACTTTTTTAGTATGGATATATGCTATTCTTCAAGACCAAATCCATTACATGCATCCTTTTTTGAATCATGTCAGACATGTATGTATAGAAGGTGATTTTATAAATAAATAAAATTATGCTTTTTTTCATAAGGAAAAAACAAACAAACAAATGTTGGTCTCATCTTATGCTTGGGGGCCCTATCATGAGCCCTACAAGGGAGAGATAAAACCAAGTGAAGTGAAATAGGTTTTAGGTTTCAATTTTTTTAAAAGAATTGCATAAAATCTAATGTATATACTATGTATTAATGATGATAGACTACTTATTAATGAATATTTGAAAAAGTTATCAATTTTTTATCTTAAATTATGTTCATTATGAAGAGGAGAAGAAAAAAAGATAATCAAACTCTAATCACATCTGGAGAAAACACTAATAAGTATGGAGGAAAAGAAAAATGAGTTCTAAAAACCTAATCATTGATCACACCAACATCCACAATATTAAGGTTTCAAATCTACATCAATGAACTACTTCATTCTCAAGATTAATATGAGAATATTTGTTGGTAATGATCCCACGACATCAATATTTAAGATAAAATGCTCATCTCATATACCAAGTGCCAACTCTTCAAAACATATTATGTAGGTAATAGCATAAATACATTCTTTAATCAATTAACAAATCTCAAGCAAAGAAGTCCAATGTAGAGTACATTCCTCTCTTTCTCTTTCTCACTCTTAGAGTGCGCAACTCCACTCTCTTCTACTTGTGGTAGTAAGGTACCTAATTCTAACCCTTACTCTACATATTGATGTTGCCACTACGAACTTCCTAGAATGAAGGCTCCATCCTTTTGCTGTTTTTTTTTTTTTTTTTCTTCTTCCAGTTTTTTAGCTCATAAGGTCCTTTGTTTTCCTTCTAATGTTGCCCCCTTTCTTCCCTAATCCTCATGTGGGCTTTTGTCAAACCATTCTATTTTGTCCACTAGATTGGTAAGGAGGTAGTTGCATTAACCCAAGTATCCCTTCAATAATTTTAGATATATAAATAATGTACTCTACTTATCCACAACATGTAACCTAAGAAAATTCAAAGTTCTCAAAATAACCATGAACATTTCTTTCTTATTTTGAATTCCAGAGGTATTAGATCATAGAAAATAATTGATGTTTTAGTTCAAAATTATTACTCATCCTATAACTTAGCTCACCAAAGGAACACACATATCCACATGTGTGCTCGACACCCAATATTGTACGAAGTTGTGGATGAGTTAATCCATCAAAAGCTACCCAAGCAGGTCTTAGAATGACTTATCCATGTTGTCTATAGATTTCTTCAATAGGAGAGCAATTTCTACTGGGATGTTTGTAGTTCATTCCACTTAGGGAACCAATTTCTCCGTGGGTGGTAAAGGAAGTTCCAATAGATCAATTTGCCCTAGCCACTCCTAAAATTGTAAGGAAAACTTGGTTCTAGAAAAGTTGAAATGCATAGAGAGGAAGGGCATTATGTGGCCATGGATTGTGAGTGCCTTGGGGAGATCAAAGGAAGGATTTAGGTGGTCCTGTTCCAACCATGGAAATACAAAAAGTGAAGTTTATTCTTGCCACCCTAATTTTCCATCATAAAACTCCTTATATGTAACAATGGTATGCGATCTATTATTCGGTTTGTGCGTCATTGACCTTATAAATTACTCTTGGAGTTATTTTGATTCCAAAAATATTCCAAAATATGATGGAACAATGCCTGAGAATTACAATTCAGGGTTTCAATCACATAACAATATCTAATTACTGAAAATTATTCATGTTAATAGAGGATGGTCGGTACCCGTTAGGTTGTAGGTTAAAATTTTATAGTAGGGGTTGAGTTATGGAAGTCATTTTAGGAATTGAACTTCTCAAGGAAGCATTTCATTATGAGTGGATTGATCTTCTTCCATCCAATATATAGGCTAACCTTGACCGACTCAACCTAATAAAAAAAACTAATGGATTAAATGATGGATTTTATTAAGATATTGTTATAAAGGTTAAGTGAAAGCAAAGGGAGAGAATTTTAAGTAAATAAAATTTGGGAATTTTGACTCCATATATGGTTCATAATTTGTTTGTCTAAGTATGTGAGAGGGAGAAGAGCAATACATGAAGTTTAGCTTTTGCAAATTTTAATTAAATTTAAAATTTAATGGTTCTGTTTTATATATATTTATATATATATTATAAATATATGAGTTATTGAATTACATTTATTTTAAAAAATAAATAAATTAAATAGTTAATTTTAATTATTATTTTTAATTTTATTTTAAATTAATATTAATTTGTATAAAATTATGATTTTATTTTTTAAATGGTTATTTTTTTGATGTATAATTACAATACTTTAATGAGTTTATTTTTTTCAAAAATATGTTGAAATTAGAATATTTGAATCTATTTTTAGAATATTTTGAATCTTTTTTTAGTCATAGAAATAGATTCTAGCACCCTCAAGAACCTTAGAGCACTTAAAATTCTAAAACTTGATAGTTATAATATTAATTTTAAAAAAATTCCACTCATACAAAAACGATTCTTTTCTTAACAAAAACATCACTTATTATCACAAAAAATTCTATCCTTAAAAGAAAAAAATAAAATAATAAATAAATACTCTTGAAAAATCCATAAGGCATGCAAATGATGGACATTAAATAGTCAAAACTTACATTCATAGGAAATCCCTACGAAATTGCTCCTTGCAATTCTCCAAGGCTACTAATTCCCTCCGATACTTGATATGTGTCAATGCAGGCCAGTTTCGAATTTAAAGAAAGCCTGAATCTCTCAGTGGCCTCCTCTTATCCTTCCATTCGTATATGTGAACCTTACAACAGCGATAAAAACAAGTGAAGCTTCCAAAAATTTATGACTTTCTAATGTTTTGCATGTTACTGGTCATTTTTTAAAATAATATTTATATTATTATCTAAGGGTTAATGATGTTTTCAAGAGATGGAGATGGGCATCCTCACGGCAGTTTGAAGTTATATTTTTAATTTCAAAAATTAGATTTAATCTATTAATTTATTATTGAATTTAAATGATTGATTTTAGCAAAGGTTGGAATCTCTTCTTCTCTTTAGGAATGTACTATTCATCTATTAATTTATTATTGAATTTAAATGATTGACTTTAGCAAAGGTTGGCAATCTCTGCATCTCTTTAGGAATATACTACTAATCTATTGATTTATTATTGAATTTAAATGATTGACTTTAGCAAAGGTTGGAATCGCTGCATCTCTTTAGGAATGTAACACTAATCTATTAATTTATTATTGAATTTAAATGATTTACTTTAGCAAAGGTTGGCATCTTTGCATCTCTTTAGGAATGTACTACTAATCTATTAATTTATTATTGAATTTAAATGATTGACTTTAGCAAAGGTTGGCATATCTGCATCTCTTTAGGAATGTACTACTAATCTATTAATTTATTATTGAATTTAAATGATTGACTTTAGCAAAGGTTGGAATCTCTGAATCTATTTAGGAATGTACTATTAATTTATTATTGAATTTAAATGATTGACTTTAGCAAAGGTTGGGACCTCTACATCTCTTTAGGAATGTACTATTCATTTATTAATTTATTATTGAATTTGAATGATTGACTTTAGCAAAGGTTGGAACCTCTGCATCTCTTTAGGAATGTACTATTTATCTATTAATTTATTATTGAATTTGAATGATTGACTTTAGCAAAGGTTGGAACCTCCGCATCTCTTTAGGAATGTATTGTTCATCTACTAGTTTATTATTGAATTTGAATGATTGATTTTAGCAAAGGTTGGAACCTCCGCATCTCTTTAGGAATGTACTGTTCATCTACTAGTTTATTATTGAATTTGAATGATTGATTTTAGCAAAGGTTGGAACCTCCGCATCTCTTTAGGAATGTATTTTTCATCTACTAGTTTATTATTGAATTTGAATGATTGATTTTAGCAAAGGTTGGAACCTCCGCATCTCTTTAGGAATGTACTGTTCATCTACTAGTTTATTATTGAATTTGAATGATAGATTTTAGCAAAGGTTCGAACCTCTGCATCTCTTTAGGAATGTAATGTTCATCTACTAGTTTATTATTGAATTTGAATGATTGATTTTAGCAAAGGTTAGAACCTCCGCACCTCTTTAGGAATGTACTGTTCATCTACTAGTTTATTATTGAATTTGAATGATTAATTTTAGCAAAGGTTGGAACCTCCGCATCTCTTTAGGAATGTACTGTTCATCTACTAATTTATTATTGAATTTGAATGATTGATTTTAGCAGAGGTTGGAACCTCCGCATCTCTTCAGGAATGTACTGTTCATCTACTAATTTATTACTAAATTTGAATGATTGATT
>APFE030639820.1:0-12475 GCA_000404065.3 Pinus taeda
TTCCATTGCATTTTCAATCTAGAGGGAAGAGGTGGCACTCTCCAATTTATCTAGTTATTTTGTTCCCATTCAGAGATCGATTATAAGGTGGTTAGGCTTGACTCCTCCATCCAATATTTTAAATATCTAAGATTTTGCTACTATCTTAATGGATTTTCTCCCATTATTTTTTCATCTCATATTGAGATTGTTTTCCCATTCCCAGGAGTTTTGGAGATTTGATCTCTTATTTGTGGCACTATTTTTTTAACCAATTTCCAAACCTGGGTGGAAGGCCAATTAGGGATTAATTTAGTTAGCATTTTTGTCCTTTGACAGTTTAAATATTTTCCTGTTAAATCTTTCCCCCACCACTGTTCTTTGCCACTTACCATTCTCCAAACTAACTTGGTCCCAAGTGGTCTGTTCATCAGTCCTAGTATCCGGATAGAGATCCCTCCTTTCTCATATGAGAGAGTTACCTGTTCCCATATAACAAGGCTGAATTTTTTATTTTCTTGCTTTCCTCCTTGCCATAGAAAGCTTCTGATAATTAATTCCATTTGTTTATGAACACTTGCCGGGGCCATTATTATGGTATAGTGATATATTGGCAGAGCTGAAAGGAGGGCCTTGATCATTATTGTTCTTCCTGCAAGATTGAACCGCATCATTCCCCAACTCTGAATTTTCCCTCTCATTTTTTCCACTTGCTTATTCTATACCTCTACCTTGACCACTTCTTTTGCTAATGATAGTCCTCGGTATATAAAATGGTTCCATTTTAATTGAACTAGTATTTCCATTATATGGAATATTCTCTGCATTGTGTTTATTGAGACATTCCAGCTGTAAATTCTGCATTTGTTGTTGTTTAGGAATCCTCCTGAGACATGAAGAAAGTCATCTAATACTTTTTTAAAATGTTTTGCAATGATGAAAGAAGCTCCCCCAATGAGGAGAGTGTCATCTGCAAAGAGGGAGTGGTTAATCTCTTTGACTCCTCTTGAGATCCGGATGCCCGTTATTTTTTTATTTTCCCTTTGATTTTCTAATTGCACACTTAGTGATTATGCCATAATAATATAAAGGAAGGGAGAGAGAGGATAGACTTGTCTCAATCCTCTTGAGCTTTGGAAGAAATTGCTTGGCCTTCTATTGATCAAAGGATATATCCCCATGTTGGTGATGCAAGTCATAACAATGTTTATAAACTTGGAAGAGATGCTGAACTTTTGGAGGGTAGCAGCAAGGAAGTTGTGGTCGACTCTATCAAAGTCATTGGCCATATCCAATTTGATCACCATTCCTTTTTCCTTTCTTTGAATACTACTATGAATGGCTTCTTGGAAAATTATTACATTGTCAGTATTTTGTCTTCATGGAACAAAACCACCTTGGTTTTCTGAGATGATGCTTGGCAAAAAAAAAATCATTCAATTTGCCAGGATTTTTGTGATTATTTTGTATGAAGACTTACACAAGGAGATAGGCCTGTGTCTATCAAAGGATATTGGATTTGTCTCTTTAGGGATGAAAGCCAAGAATGAGGACTTTGTGTTTCCCCCTACTTTATTTTTTCTGAAGGCATTCTTGATCACTCTTAACAAATCTTTCTTAATAGTTTCCCAACGGTTCCTATATAATGCAATTGTGAAACCATCCGGTCTTGGGGCTTTTACCGGGTGTAAACTCCACACTGCTTTTCTCATTTCCTCCTCAATGACCTCTTTATCTAATTCTCTGCTTTGTTTCTCACTGATTTTTTTTTTTTAAATTTGCTATAAGAATTCCTCGCTGTCCACCTGCTACTCCCTTGCTGAAATGAGATTTTTATAGTGGTTGTGGGCTGCCTTTTCTATTTCTTCTACTCCTCTGATTTCTTGCCCCTCTACATGTATTTTTTCAATCTAATTTCCAGCCCTCCTTGTTTTCATTATATTATGAAAAAATGCGATATTCTTGTTCCCTACTTTTAGCCATAAGCATCTTGATTTCTACTTGCTCTCTTCTTCTTCGTGCCGATTTTGCTCATATAATTCCATAAAAATCTATTTTCCTTGTGCATAATCTTGTTCACTCTCTTGTTTTTTTTCTTTTTCTATACTCATGTTGTCCAGTTTTTCATGAAGGTCTATTTTTTTTTCTTTGAGTGCATTTTCTCTTGCCCATGTTTTTAAGCAAAACCTTAAATTTTTTAACTTCGTTTCCCACACATAGTGAAGAGAGCCTGTGACGTTGATTTTCCAATTTTATCTTATTTGTTTGCCGAAGTCCTCTTTGCTATCCCATATTTTATTATACTTGAATGGAAGCGAGCCTTGGTTTTCCATCCTACACAAGATCAACACCATCGGCTTATGGTCTGAGGCTGACACATGAACAATTTTACTTCTCACTATGGTGAATACAGCTACTATATTTTCATGGATTAGAATTCTATCTAAACTTTCTTTTATGTTATGTTTTCCAATTCTTTTATTGCTCCAAGTATACTTGCCATTACTTAGGGGAATGTCAAGTAATTTATGGTCTTCAATGATTTCTTCCAGTGCTGCTCTTGAAGGATCATTGAAATAGTTTCCTCCCAACTTCTCATCAATGTTTCTAATCAGACTTAAATATCCTCCCAATATTAGTTTGCCTCTTTTCCTTTCTACTGCTTCTTCTTTCACTGACTTCCAACATTGTTCTTTATCTCTGTAATGGTTGGGGGAGTAAATGTTTATGATGCAATACTCCTCCTTTGTACTATTGTTTTTTAGATCTATTCTTACCCATTGATTGTTGGTTTTTTGGTCGACTAGATGCCACTTCTTTTTGTTCCACATTGTGCATATTCCACTTGAGGCTCCATTAGAATCTATTGTTGTTCCTTAAAAGTATTTTTGTTTTTGAATCATTTTTTGAAGTTCTTGCCTACTTACTTTGGTCTCTTGGATCATGAAGATGTCTGGCTGCTCCTGATTTATTATATCCCTAACTGCGTTGATTTTGAAGGTGGTTCCAAGGCTCTGCTATTTCAAGAGACTATAATCATTACTTACTGTTTTTATGATGTGTCCCTCCCTTTTATCAGTGTTGTTTTTTTTCTCCACTTCCCATCTTCTTACCAAGGAAGGAGTCCATTGGCTGTTGTGTTGCTATTGCCATTTCCTTTGCTGCTACCTCATCCTTTATTTCTCTGTTTGATTTCCTTCCCATTTATTTTGGTTGTTCCCAGACATGATTTTTTTCTTTTTCTTTGTTTCTAGTTTGTATTCGTTTTGCTGTGGGCGAAGGAGGGGATGGGCTCTGAATGGGGGAGGTGATAAGAGCTAATGTGTTGGATGGGGTAGGATACCTTGGCGAGGACAAGTCCTCTCCCAAATGTTCAAATGGATTTGCAGAAGTAAGAACTGGGGGTGTGATATTTAATGGTGGTATAGGGGCTGATTCATTGGTCTCCTAAGGGTATGAAGGGTTTGTTGCATTTCGCTTATTGAGAGGCTTCTTTATTTTAACTTGTTCCCATGTGTCTTCATTACCATCAGCACTTTCAGCTTCTTCTTTTTTTACTACATCTATTTTTGAAATGACCGTATTCATGACATACCTTGCATTTAAACGAGATTTGCTAGTAGTCCAATTGCTGAATGTGGGTCCATTGATCCACCTTGATCCTTATCGCCTCATGTAGGCCTTTCCCCAAGTATACTTCCACACAGATTCTTGTGCAGGCATGCATATTGTCGTTGGGTTCACACCTGTCAATGTATTTGCCTACCGCATTCCCAATGGCTCTTACCAAATCATCACCCCAGCAATGGAGGGGTAGATACGACAATCTGACCGAAACCAGAACCGCACTTGGGATGTCTATCTTTGGATTGAAGTTTGGCATCCATCTATTCAGGTATAGTCCTCTTGAGTCCATAAAATAAGGTCCATTCTTGAATATTAAGTCTTTGTCTTCCTTAGTTTCAAATAAGAAGGTGAAATATCCCCTTCCACAGAATCGAATGGCTATATTGCCTTGTGTATTTGCGCTCCAATTCTTTCCATCCATTTCTGAATAGATCTTGGAGAGGGCTAGAGCCCTGTGAACTGTCCTACAAGACCTCGTTCTGCCAAGGAGATGGCAGCTTTTCTTGGGAGAGCTGGCGATAGTGAAATCTCTGGAATATCCGCTAGTTTCTTCACAAATTTACTAACCGATGGCCTGGTTCTTGGAGCTCCGTTTTCTGATATAAGTGTTGCAAATGCTGCTTAATTTTCATCATTCCCTTACTGGGAGGATGAGTCTCCTTCTGCTGTGGGACACATCGTAAGGATAAAAACTCAGCAGCAGGAGGCTGCCGAGTAAAGGAACAACGTGAGGCTGCAAATGGTGAAGGAGGAACAGCTCGCAGACATGAGCAGTTCAAAAGAAAGAGGATCAATGAGGGGGCCCAATAGAGGCAAGGAGAGCTCAGCAGCAGGTGGCTGCCAAGCATGGGGGCCGCAGGAGGCAACAGTGGCGGCTAGGTCAGGATGCGCGTGCAATGTAAGATAGTTAAAAATTAATGAAAACAATTTAAGATAGTTAACAATTAAAACAAAACCATACCAATTTAAGACAATATTATTTAACACCTACAAAATTGACTCTACTACTAAGTCCTCAAGCTTGCAAGCTACTATTGTTTCTATTTCACTTACCATTCATGTTATCTTATATAAAAACAATAATTTGTTGGTGTCTTATTTTTGTGGGGTAGCCAAATTTGAAGAAGACGACAAGATTTCCCAAACATCAATTCCCCTTATGTCATTTCAATCTCTGCCATACTTTTAGAGACAAGTTATTTGTCATTACATTGAGGAACTTTGCACAAAGATTCCATGAGTGGAAAGGTGATAATTAAATTTTTAATTTTTTAAAATAGATATTCAAACCACATGAAATTTAATCATATCAATATTTATTTATTTATTTTTATTTTTATGTTATATATTTGTTTTCATTAATTCTTTTTAATTAAATATGAAATTAGAATATGATAATTATATTCATTTTTAATATAAAATTAAAATATAACATTTTGAAAAGTTAGAATATTGTAAACAAATTTTTAAGTCTTTAATTTAATGTATATTTGTTTGAAAATTATATTAAAAATTACATAAAGGTAATAAATTAAAGATAATTTGATTTCGAAACAATTACAATATTCATACTATATTCTAAAAATATAATAAATGAATAGATAAACATAATTATTTTTTGGTTGGCCTAACTCACATACCACATTCTAAAAATATAGTAAATAAATAGATACAATTTATTATTTTTTGGTTGGCCTAACTCACAGAGTTTTGAACTTTCAATCTCATGATTTTACATAATACTTAGTAACAAGGTGATTGTCAATTGTGATTTTTTTTTTAATTATTTCAACTAAAACTTTAATATAAATTTGTAAGAAATTAGATACAATATTACTATAAATAATTAAATATATATATATATATATATATAATATATATATATATATATATATATATATATATATATATAATATTATATATATATATATATAATATATATTCCAAAACTATTCATAAAGAAACCCAAAAAAAACAAAATACAAATTCATCAGTATATGCATTTTAAACCTTCATTTTTTCTTTCCAAATGAAAAGTGAGAAATTTGATTCTTGCATATGTCTTATACTCACATTTCAATTTCTTTTCACTATTTTTTTTTTTTAACTAAAATGGATATTTTTATTTATGGGTGGCCGGAGCCAGATCAAGCATTATAATTCACTGTTTCATACATTACATTTCTCTGCTTTTTCTAGTCCTCCTTGCCCTTTTAGGGAATAATTTCCATATTTGGTGCCCCTACATTTATGCTGATCATGCTTTTTTCAAGAGTACATCCTGTGTTTGCTAATCTATCTACTTCTGTGTTTAATTCTCTGAGGATATGGAAGAGTTGTACAGAGGAGAAATCCTTCATGAGTCTGTTTACTCTTCTCAGCTGCTTGTTTAGAGCTGGGTCTTTGAGTCCTTTCTTGTTTATTAGAGATTTTATCAGCAGTTCTGAATCTCCAAAACTATGATTTCATTTGAATTTCCTTTTCTGGCTAGTTGACAAGCTTTTAAAAGACTCAGTGCTTCTAACTGATTTTTGGTCTTAAGCCCAAGTCCCCAACTGAATTCCTCTTTTCTCCCATTCTGAAAGTAGATGACCCCCCTGCTCCTGACCTACCTGGATTTCCTTTCGAGGCTCCGTCAAAGAATACAGTGCATTTTCCTTGTGATTTCCACCACTTCTGGAAGCTGTCCAAGGTGTCTCTAATTTGCCAATTTTCGTTGTGTATTGGGCGAATGATAGTTGGTGGTATCGGCGTGGGTGAGAAGCCTTCCAGCCATGCCTTTTCTTCATTTCGGAGGGAGCTTTCTTTGACATTGGTTTGTCTCAGAGTTTCTATTAGAAGGTCCTTGGCCTGCTTCGCTACAGCTTCTACAATGATTTGTTTCTGATTGAAAACAGATTCGTTCCGGGAAAGCCACAACTTCCAACAGACATATTTTGGAGCAGCATTCCAGACCTTATGCCAAAGATATTTTTCATTGATACTGTAGGCGTATCGAGTTTTCCAAGATGAGAACATATCTGTGATCGAGCAATGTGCTGGGAGTCTCACATTCAACCCTGTCAAGAAGCTGGTCCAGGCTTTCTGTGCATACTCACAATCGATGAACAAATGGACTGAGGTTTCTAAAGCATTCTTGCAGAGCACACATCAATGAGGACCTACAATGTTTCTTCTGCACAGATTATCTCCAGTTAGGATTTTATTGTGAAATAAAGTCCAACTGAAGAAGTTGATCTTGGGAATACTGAAATTTTCCCATATCTGTTTCCACACTGATTCTGGATACAGAGAATCCTTTTTTCCTTGCATCTCTAGGTAACCTTGTTTAGCTGTGTACACTCATGTTTTTCCCCATCCCCATGAATCTTCCTCATCCTTATGCACTGGTGTGAAGTCTGTAATTGCCTCTATGAAAATTTTTGACTGTTCTTTTAAATGCGCTGGAATGTTAGGCAATGACCAGCACTGCCAGTTGCCTTTGATGTCCCACTCTGCTATATCCTCAATTTTCCGGATTCCTTTTGAACTTAACCAGGCTCTTAATTCTGAAATTTCGTTAATGGCTGAAAGAGGGGGGTGGCCCATGATTTGATCTCTCCACAGCAATGTATTTTTACCATTCCCTGGAATTTTATACAGATGGTTTCTAAAGAATTCGATCCCTTTACAGCAGAGTCTCCAAGCCTGCATTCCTCTGGAAGAATGTGTTGGATTGAAGGAGGTGATCTACTGCTTTTGAAGGTATTTGAGGTTTAAGAGCTCACTGATAGGGTGTGATGGCTCGGTAATTAATTGCCACAGGAGTTTACAACCCAAAGCCAGGTCTGCTTGCTGGGGGTCACGGATTTGAAGACCACCTTCGGCAATGGGGCGCTTCACTGTTTCCCAGTTAATGAGGTGAAAATGATCGTTGTTTCCCTTCCCTCCGTTCCATAGAAAATTCCGCATAATGCCAGAGATTTGGTCAGCGATTTGTCTTGGTGCCATCAGCAGAGAGGCTTGGTATGTTTGCAAGGCAGAAAGCACAGATCGAATTAGAATGAGTTTGCCGCCTGTAGTGAGCCAAACTCTGCCCCATGCTGTAATCTTTTTTTAAACTTAGTAATCACCTCCTCCCACAAGTGATTACGATTGGATCCCATTGTCAGAGGTAAACCAAGGTATTTTATTTTGTCCCACGTTGCATAGCCTTTGAACCCTAATTCGCTGGCAATCCTATCGATTGCTTGCTGGTCTGTATTCCAACAATAAACAACACTTTTCCTCTTGCTCACTAACGCACCGGATGCTACAATACTGTTGGAGAATGGATTTGAATGAGTTTGCAATTCTTATGGATGCGCCCCCGAGAAGGAGTGAGTCATCGGCGAAGAGCGTGTGATTCACTGGTGCTATACCTTGGACAATTCTTATCCTAGGAATGGATCCAATTTGTTTCTCCTGAATCAACTTCCTGCTTAGTGAATCAGCCATCAATATATAGAGAAAGGGAGAAAGAGGGCAGCCCTGCCTCAATCCCCTGGTGGCTAAAAAAAACATAGTTGGTCTGCCATTCACCATTGGGGAAATCCAGATGTTTTCAATACAAGCTTTGATGAGGTTTATGAAATCCTGTTTAAATCCAAAGGCTACTAGAACCCTGAACAGAAAAGAACAGTTAACTCGATCAAAGGCATTACACATATCCAATTTGATAATCATACCTTGTTCTTTCCGAGTTTGACTGGAGTGGAGGGCTTCTTGGATCGGGATGACATTGTCCAGGATTTGTCTGCCTTTTACGAATCCACCTTGAGCCGGAGAGATAAGCTTTGGGAGAAGGGGCTTGATTCTACTGGCCAGCAGTTTGGCCACGATCTTGTAGGATGAATTGCAAAGAGAGATCGGCCTGTATTCGTCGAAGGAGCCTGGGTTTGTTTCCTTGGGGATTAAGGTGAGGAAGGTGTAGTTTATTCCTCCACCCACTTTTGCCTTCCTCAGGATTCCTCTTATCATTATGAAGAGATCATTTTTAATTATTTCCCAACAAATTCTATAAAAATGAACTGAGAATCTGTCGGGTCCTGGAGCTTTGTCTGGTTCCATGGACCAGACTACATTAGTTATCTCTTCTTCCATGACTGGGCTCAACAGAGAGTCGTTATCCTGCTCACTGACTAGGTTTGGAATGGTTGTGAGAAACTCTTCTGCGTCCTCCTCATTTCCATTTCTTTCCGCGCTTAGGAGATTCTGAAAATGTATAACAACTGCTTCTTTGATTTGAGAAAATCCTTTATACACCTGACCACTAGTGCTAGTAATTTCTGCTATATTATTGCGTGAAAGGCGAGCCCTGCACTGTCTATGAAAGTATGTGGTATTCCTATCTCCAGATTTGAGCCACAGACTTTTAGACTTTAGGTGCCAGTGTTCTTCTTCAGTTCTAAAAGAGCAGTATGCGTTCCTTTGGGCAGATTTTTTATTGGCTAAGTCTGTGGGAGAGGGATCTTTCTCCTTCAATTCGAATTGAATTCTTTCCAGTTGAAGAATTGCTTCCTTCCTCTGTCTAGTGGGTGTTTGCAGAGATTTCTTTATCCAATCTTTAAGAGCTTTTTTTGTGTTTTTTATTTTTTGTTCCCACGCATAGCTTGGGGATCCGAGGACATCTATCCTCCATGCTATTTGAACTGCTTCATGGAACCCTTCTTTACCTACCAAGAGAGGGCTGAAACGAAATGGGAGAGGACCAATGTCTTCTTCTTCTTTTATGCATAAAAGGATTGGCTTATGGTCCGATGTGAACTTAGGAAGGATCTCGGAAAAGACCATTCTGTTGTCCATCATTAATGAGCTGCTGATGAGAAACCTATCCAACCTAGCAGAGATTTGATTTTCTCCTGATCTATTGTTGGACCAGGTATATTTTCCTTTTACAGGTTTGAAATCGACTAAGTCCCACTATAAAATCAAATTTCCCACAGTATTGATGAAAGGGTCCCTAGAGTAAATCCCTCCTCTTTTTTCTTTGGGATCTAGGATAATATTCAGATCACCGCCAATGACTATATTTGAAGGATTGATCTGCTCTATATATTCCAAGAGTGTCCTCCAACACTCCCTCTTTTCTTCATAATGGATAGGAACATACAAGTTAAACAGAGCGAGGGAAAGGCTGCTTACAGTATGGCGCAATTCTGTGTGGATCCAATGTTGGGTCTCGGAGGATCGTTCCAATGAGAAAGATTTTTTTGACCAGAAAGTGCCTATTCCACCGGCCAAGCCCCTTGCACTGACAGTCTTTCCTAAGTCATATTTCCATTTCAAAATGCTGGTGTTTAGAAGGGCTTCCCCTTCTATTTTAGTCTCTTGGAGCATAAGGATGTCTACGGTTTCCATCTTCAATAAGTCTTTAATAGCCTCTGCCTTATTGGGATTACCCAGTCCCCTACAGTTCCAAGAGACCAGCTGCATCATTTACCGCTTGATGGGGTGGGGCCTCCTACCTTGGATGCCCTTGGTCTTGTATTTCTCCCGATGGTCATTTCAATGGTGGTTTGGCTGCCTAGGGTTTTCTGCCATTCTGATTCTTCTTCCCTAGTTTCCCTATTTGTTCTTCTTCCCACATTTTTTAATGGCCTTTCAAATGTTTCCTCATCAGATGAGCCCGTGTTTTCTTGATTCTTCTTCTTTTGTTTTATGATGTCAACATAAGAAGGAGAAGGAGTATTGCTATGATTCGGATTTGGGGTATTACCTGGCTCTTGGATGTCTGCATGATTCATCTGTGGTGGATCTTCCTATTCGACCTCTGAAGGATCTACTGGTGGTGTAAGGGATTCGAAGGGGTTTTTATCTCCTGCAATGCTATCAGCTTCTCTACTTCCACTGTTTTGATTGTTTGTGTCTTCTTGCCCTGATTTGTTCCCTGTCTCTTTTGCTTTGTTTTTGTTGTTCTGCCTGCTGCTTGCTCTTCTCTTTGCTTGCTTCCACTGGTCGCCTTTTTCTTTTTCTGTTGTTTCCTCAAATTTTTTTTTTGCAATATCTTGCAAAATGCCCATATTCGTGGCAATGTCGACATTTAAAGGGCAGTTGTTCATAATCTAGTTCTTGAATGTGCGACCAGTCTGCCACTGAAAGTTTGATAGCTTCAGGGAGCCTGACTTCTAGATCAACTTCCACACAGATGCGGGCGCATGAGAACTGATCCTTCCTCGGATCCTGATCAATATACCTGCCTAGGGCGTTGCCAATGGATTTCAACGAGCTTTGGCTCCAACAGTGGAGAGGGAGGTGTGGGAGGCGCACCCAAACAGGAACCATTGTTGGCACATCTTGAGCAGGATCGAAATTTGGATGCCATTTGTTCAAATATAACCCTCGAGGGCCCATAAAATAAGGTCCATTTCTGAAGATCAAGCTTCAGTATTCCTCACTGTCAAACACGAAGATGAAGAACCCTTTGCCTACAAAATGGCTTTTTATTCCTTCCTTAACCAGCGGGATCCAGTTTCGATTGACCCATTCATCTACTACCTTCGAGGATGGCCATAACCCTGTGAGCTGGCCAATAAGGCCCCTTTCGGCAAGGTTTAGCGTTGTTCGACATGCTTCTTCTACCGGTAGAGACACAGAAGGGATGTTGTCCAGCTTTTTTAAAAGCTTTTGTTGCGAGAGCGAGATCGACCGCTTATCAGTTGCAGCAACAAGGGTGCGGAATGCATCTAGATCTGAAGGCGAAGGGGGTTCGCCTTCATTCACCTTCAAAGAGATAAATAACAATAATTTAATTATTTCTTAGATAATATTTTAGTATTTAAATATTTTCTTATTGTAAAAAAACTTTCTACTAATATTGTAAAGATAAATAAATACAAAATGCAATTTAGTATTTTTGATATTAATTTAGAGTTAGGCAACAGTGGCGGCTAGGTCAGGATGCGCGTGCAATGTAAGATAGTTAAAAATTAATGAAAACAATTTAAGATAGTTAACAATTAAAACAAAACCATACCAATTTAAGACAATATTATTTAACACCTACAAAATTGACTCTACTACTAAGTCCTCAAGCTTGCAAGCTACTATTGTTTCTATTTCACTTACCATTCATGTTATCTTATATAAAAACAATAATTTGTTGGGGTCTTATTTTTGTGGGGTAGCCAAATCTGAAAAGACGACAAGATTTCCCAAACATCAATTC
Source organism: Pinus taeda (assembly GCA_000404065.3). NCBI lineage: Eukaryota > Viridiplantae > Streptophyta > Pinopsida > Pinales > Pinaceae > Pinus > Pinus taeda. The sequence goes on from APFE030639820.1 coordinate 11,792, forward strand.
CCCTTATGTCATTTCAATCTCTGCTATACTTTTAGAGACAAGTTATTTGTCATTACATTGAGGAACTTTGCACAAAGATTCCATGAGTGGAAAGGTGATAATTAAATTTTTAATTTTTTAAAATAGATATTCAAACCACATGAAATTTAATCATATCAATATTTATTTATTTATTTTTATTTTTATGTTATATATTTGTTTTCATTAATTCTTTTTAATTAAATATGAAATTAGAATATGATAATTATATTCATTTTTAATATAAAATTAAAATATAACATTTTGAAAAGTTAGAATATTGTAAACAAATTTTTAAGTCTTTAATTTAATGTATATTTGTTTGAAAATTATATTAAAAATTACATAAAGGTAATAAATTAAAGATAATTTGATTTCGAAACAATTACAATATTCATACTATATTCTAAAAATATAATAAATGAATAGATAAACATAATTATTTTTTGGTTGGCCTAACTCACATACCACATTCTAAAAATATAGTAAATAAATAGATACAATTTATTATTTTTTGGTTGGCCTAACTCACAGAGTTTTGAACTTTCAATCTCATGATTTTACATAATACTTAGTAACAAGGTGATTGTCAATTGTGATTTTTTTTTTAATTATTTCAACTAAAACTTTAATATAAATTTGTAAGAAATTAGATACAATATTACT
>APFE030639820.1:13183-57558 GCA_000404065.3 Pinus taeda
TATTCCAAAACTATTCATAAAGAAACCCAAAAAAAACAAAATACAAATTCATCAGTATATGCATTTTAAACCTTCATTTTTTCTTTCCAAATGAAAAGTGAGAAATTTGATTCTTGCATATGTCTTATACTCACATTTCAATTTCTTTTCACTATTTTTTTTTTAACTAAAATGGATATTTTTATTTATCAGTGGCCGGAGCCAGATCAAGCATTATAATTCACTGTTTCATACATTACATTTCTCTGCTTTTTCTAGTCCTCCTTGCCCTTTTAGGGAATAATTTCCATATTTGGTGCCCCTACATTTATGCTGATCATGCTTTTTTCAAGAGTACATCCTGTGTTTGCTAATCTGTCTACTTCTGTGTTTAATTCTCTGAGGATATGGAAGAGTTGTACAGAGGAGAAATCCTTCATGAGTCTGTTTACTCTTCTCAGCTGCTTGTTTAGAGCTGGGTCTTTGAGTCCTTTCTTGTTTATTAGAGATTTTATCAGCAGTTCTGAATCTCCAAAACTATGATTTCATTTGAATTTCATTTTCTGGCTAGTTGACAAGCTTTTAAAAGACTCAGTGCTTCTACCTAATTGTTGGTCTTAAGCCCAAGTCCCCAACTGAATTCCTCTTTTCTCCCATTCTGAAAGTAGATGACCCCCCCTGCTCCTGACCTGCCTGGATTTCCTTTCGAGGCTCTGTCAAAGAATATAGTGCATTTTCCTTGTGATTTCCACCACTTCTGGAAGCTGTTCAAGGTGTCTCTAATCTGCCAATTTTCGTTGTGTATTGGGCGAATGATAGTTGGCGGTATCGGTGTGGGTGAGAAGCCTTCCAGCCATGCCTTTTCTTCATTTCGGAGGGAGCTTTCTTTGACATTGGTTTGTCTCAGAGTTTCTATTAGAAGGTCCTTGGCCTGCTTCGCTATAACTTCTACAATGATTTGTTTCTGATTGAAAACAGATTCGTTCCGGGAAAGCCACAACTTCCAGCAGACATATTTTGGAGCAGCATTCCACACCTTATGCCAAAGATATTTTTCATTGATACTGTAGGCGTATCGAGTTTTCCAAGATGAGAAAATATCTGTTATCGAGCAATGTGCTGGGGGTCTCACATTCATCCCTATCAAGAAGCTGGTCCAGGCTTTCTGTGCATACTCACAATCAATGAACAAATGGACTGAGGTTTCTAAAGCATTCTTGCAGAGCACACATCGATGAGGACCTGCAATGTTTCTTCTGCACAGATTATCTCCAGTTAGGATTTTATTTTGAAATAAAGTCCAACTGAAGAAGTTGATCTTGGGAATACTGAAATTTTCCCATATCTGTTTCCACACTGATTCTGGATACAGAGAATCCTTTTTTCCTTGCATCTCTAGGTAACCTTGTTTAGCTGTGTACACTCATGTTTTTCCCATCCCCATGAATCTTCCTCATCCTTATGCACTGGTGTGAAGTCTGTAATTTCCTCTATGAAAATTTTTTACTGTTCTTTTAAATGCGGTGGAATGTTAGGCAATGACCAGCACTGCCAGTTGCCTTTGATGTCCCACTCTGCTATATCCTCAATTTTCCGGATTCCTTTTGAACTTAACCAGACTCTTAATTCTGAAATTTCGTTAATGGCTGAAAGAGGGGGGTGGCCCATGATTTGATCTCTCCACAGCAATGTATTTTTACCATTCCCTGGAATTTTATACAGATGGTTTCTAAAGAATTCGATCCCTTTACAGCAGAGCCTCCAAGCCTGCGTTCCTCTGGAAGAATGTGTTGGATTGAAGGAGGTGATCTACTGCTTTTGAAGGTATTTGAGGTTTAAGAGCTGACTGATAGGGTGCGATGGCTCGGTAATTAATTGCCACAGGAGTTTACAACCCAAAGCCAGGTTTGCTTGCTGGGGGTCACGAATTTGAAGACCACCTTCGGCAATGGGGCGCTTCACTGTTTCCCAGTTAATGAGGTGAAAATGATCGTTGTTTCCCTTCCCTCCGTTCCATAGAAAATTCCGCATAATGCCAGAGATTTGGTCAGCGATTTGTCTTGGTGCCATCAGCAGAGAGGCTTTGTATGTTTGCAAGGCAGAAAGCACAGATCGAATTAGAATGAGTCTTCCGCCTGTAGTGAGCCAAACTCTGCCCCACACTGTAATCGTTTTTTAAACTTAGTAATCACCTCCTCCCACAAGTGATTACGATTGGATCCCATCGTCAGAGGTAAACCAAGGTATTTTATTTTGTCCCACGTTGCATAGCCTTTGAACCCTAATTCGCTGGCAATCCTATCGATTGCTTGCTGGTCTGTATTCCAACCGTAAACAACACTTTTCCTCTCGCTGACTAACGCACCGGTGACGCTACAATACTGTTGGATAATGGATTTGAATGAGTTTGCAATTCTCATGGATGCGCCCCCGAGAAGGAGTGAGTCATCGGCGAAGAGCGTGTGATTCACTGGTGCTATACCTTGGACAATTCTTATCCCAGGAATGGATCCAATTTGTTTCTCCTGAATCAACTTCCTGCTTAGTGAATCAGCCATCAATATATAGAGAAAGGGAGAAAGAGGGCAGCCCTGCCTCAATCCCCTGGTGGCTAAAAAAAACACAGTTGGTCTGCCATTCACCATTGGGGCAATTCAGATGTTTTCAATACAAGCTTTGATGAGGTTTATGAAATCCTGTTTAAATCCAAAGGCTACTAGAACCCTGAACAGAAAATAACAGTTAACTCGATCAAAGGCATTACACATATCCAATTTGATAATCATACCTTGTTCTTTCCGAGTTTGACTGGAGTGGAGGGCTTCTTGGATCGGGATGACATTGTCCAGGATTTGTCTGCCTTTTACGAATCCACCTTGAGCCGGAGAGATAAGCTTTGGGAGAAGGGGCTTGATTCTACTGGCCAGCAGTTTGGCCACGATCTTGTAGGATGAATTGCAAAGAGAGATCGACCTGTATCTGTCGAAGGAGCCTGGGTTTGTTTCCTTGGGGATTAAGGTGAGGAAGGTGGAGTTTATTCCTCCACCCACTTTTGCCTTCCTCAGGATTCCTCTTATCATTATGAAGAGATCATTTTTAATTATTTCCCAACAAATTCTATAAAAATGAACTGAGAATCTGTCGGGTCCTGGAGCTTTGTCTGGTTCCATGGACCAGACTACATTAGTTATCTCTTCTTCCATGACTGGGCTCAACAGAGAGTCGTTATCCTCCTCACTGACTAGGTTTGGAATGGTTGTGAGAAACTCTTCTGCGTCCTCCTCATTTCCATTTCTTTCCGCGCTTAGGAGATTCTGAAAATGTATAACAACTGCTTCTTTGATTTGAGAAAATCCTTTATACACCTGACCACTAGTGCTAGTAATTTCTGCTATATTATTGCGTGAAAGGCGAGCCCTGCACTGTCTATGAAAGTATGTGGTATTCCTATCTCCAGATTTGAGCCGCAGACTTTTAGACTTTAGGCGCCAGTGTTCTTCTTCAGTTCTAAAAGAGTAGTATGCGTTCCTTTGGGCAGATTTTTCATTGGCTAAGTCTGTGGGAGAGGGATCTTTCTCCTTCAATTCGAATTGAATTCTTTCCAGTTGAAGAATTGCTTCCTTCCTCTGTCTAGTGGGTGTTTGTAGAGATTTCTTTATCCAATCTTTAAGAGGTTTTTTTGTGTTTTTTATTTTTTGTTCCCACGCATAGCTTGGGGATCCGAGGACATCTATCCTCCATGCTATTTGAACTGCTTCATGGAACCCTTCTTTACCTACCAAGAGAGGGCTGAAACGAAATGGGAGAGGACCAATGTCTTCTTCTTCTTTTATGCATAAAAGGATTGGCTTATGGTCCAATGTGAGCTTAGGAAGGATCTCGGAAAAGACCATTCTGTTGTCCATCATTAATGAGCTGCTGATGAGAAACCTGTCCAACCTAGCAGAGATTTGATTTTCTCCTGATCTATTGTTGGACCAGGTATATTTGCCTTTTACGGGTTTGAAATCGACTAAGTCCCACTATAAAATCAAATTTCCCACAGTATTGATGAAAGGGTCCCTAGAGTAAATCCCTCCTCTTTTTTCTTTGGGATCTAGGATAATATTCAGATCACCGCCAATGACTATATTTGAAGGATTGATCTGCTCTATATATTCCAAGAGTGTCCTCCAACACTCCCTCTTTTCTTCATAATGGATAGGAACATACAAGTTAAACAGAGCGAGGGAAAGGTTGCTTACAGTATGGCGCAATTCTGTGTGGATCCAATGTTGGGTCTCGAAGGATCGTTCCAATGAGAAAGAGTTTTTTGACTAGAAAGTGCCTATTCCACCGGCCAAGCCCCTTGCATTGACAGTCTTTCCTGAGTCATATTTCCATTTCAAAATGCTGGTGTTTAGAAGGGCTTCCCCTTCTATTTTAGTCTCTTGGAGCATAAGGATGTCTACGGTTTCCATCTTCAATAAGTCTTTAATAGCCTCTGCCTTTTTGGGATTACCCAGTCCCCTACAGTTCCAAAAGACCAGCTGCATCATTTACCGCTTGATGGGGTGGGGCCTCCTACCTTGGACGCCCTTGGTCTTGTATTTCTCCGGATGGTCATTTCAATGGTGGTTTGGCTGCCTAGGGTTTTCTGCCGTTCTGATTCTTCTTCCCTAGTTTCCCTATTTGTTCTTCTTCCCACATTTTTTAATGGCCTTTCAAATGTTTCCTCATCAGATGAGCCCATGTTTTCTTGATTCTTCTTCTTTTGTTTTATGATGTCAACATAAGAAGGAGAAGGAGTATTGCTATGATTCGGATTTGGGGTATTACCTGGCTCTTGGATGTCTGCATGATTCATCTGTGGTGGATCTTCCTATTCGACCTTTGAAGGATCTACCAGTGGTGTAAGGGATTCGAAGGGGTTTTTATCTCCTGCAATGCTGTCAGCTTCTCTACTTCCACTGTTTTGATTGTTTGTGTCTTCTTGCCCTGATTTGTTCCCTGTCTCTTTTGCTTTGTTTTTGTTGTTCTGCCTGCTGCTTGCTGTTCTCTTTGCTTGCTTCCACTGGTCGCCTTTTTCTTTTTATGTTGTTTCCTCAATTTTTTTTTTGCAATATCTTGCAAAATGCCCATATTCGTGGCAATGTCGACATTTAAAGGGCAGTTGTTCATAATCTAGTTCTTGAATGTGTGACCAGTCTGCCACTGAAAGTTTGATAGCTTCAGGGAGCCTGACTTCTAGATCAACTTCCACACAGATGCGGGCGCATGAGAACTGATCCTTCCTCGGATCCTGATCAATATACCTGCCTAGGGCATTGCCAATGGATTTCAACGAGCTTTGGCTCCAACAGTGGAGAGGGAGGTGTGGGAGGCGCACCCAAACAGGAACCATTATTGGCACATCTTGAGCAGGATCGAAATCTGGATGCCATTTGTTCAAATATAACCCTCGAGGGCCCATAAAATAAAGTCCATTTCTGAAGATCAAGCTTCATTATTCCTCACTGTCAAACACGAAGATGAAGAACCCTTTGCCTACAAAATGGCTTTTTATTCCTTCCTTAACCAGCGGGATCCAGTTTCGATTGACCCATTCATCTACTACCTTCGAGGATGGCCATAACCCTGTGAACTGGCCAATAAGGCCCCTTTCGGCAAGGTTTAGCGTTGTTCGACATGCTTCTTCTACCGGTAGAGACACCGAAGGTATGTTGTCCAGCTTTTCTAAAAACTTTTGTTGCGAGAGCGAGATCGACCGCTTATCAGTTGCAACAACAAGGGCGCGGAATGCATCTAGATCTGAAGGCGAAGGGGGTTCGCCTTCATTCACCTTCAAAGAGATAAATAACAATAATTTAATTATTTCTTAGATAATGTTTTAGTATTTAAATATTTTCTTATTGTAAAAAAACTTTCTACTAATATTGTAAAGATAAATAAATACAAAATGCAATTTAGTATTTTTGATATTAATTTAGAGTTAGGTATTAAGATTCTGCTAAAGATTTTCATCTAGTAATTAGAAAATCATGAGTGTATTATTAAGAAACCAAGTAATATTAGTAATTGATATCGTTTCAAACTAGAGTGATGGGGCCAGCCCACGTGGTCCCACCATTGCTCCTTTCCACTTGGTATTGTACCATCAGTTGATATTTATATTTACCGATTTCAGATTTATGCAACTTGATTTTCAATCTGGACTTAATTAAGAGGTTCTACGGTATGGTACGTTAGTTGTATGTGGAGCGGACACCTGTCCCTTCTTGGAATCCTAAACCCCGCCTTGGTATAGGGTTTTTGCCACCCTTGCATTCATTTGGTTTTGTATTTCCTCCGGTTCTTCCGTCAATGAGCTCTTGCGACTCTCGCAATTTCACTGTGATTTTCTTCTGTGATGCTTTCGTATTTGTTCGAAGCTCATCCACCTGGTTCTCTGAGATATGAGATGGTAGTCTACAAGTTTCGATGTGGGTTCTTTTAGCTTCTCCGGGGTTTTGTTGCTTCGAGTATTTTGAGCTGCATGCTCTCGACCGTATTCACGGCTCCATTTGTTTGGAATTTGTTTTGGAAGTGTCTCGGTCGTCTATGGAACTGTTGAAACCTGGTAAGGTTTGTTTCTCTTCTTGTGTTTAGACCGTTCCTATGTTTTATGTTGTCGATTTTTTAACGGGTCTCTTCTTCTATACGTCCTTTACTCGATTTGTCATCTGGGTTTCCACTATTGTTACCTCTGTGTGTTGGTTGATGAGTATGTGGTTCTCGGTCTCGTTCTTCAGCACTGATTCGGCTCATGCAGGGTCTCGGCAAACCAATGGTGGTGTTTTTCGTCGATTCCTCCGCCAACATGACTGGTAAGCTTTCCTTCTTTTCTATATTGTTATACCTATTCCTCTTTCCGGTTCTAACGTCTTCGGCTCCTTGTGAGCAGGAAGACAATCTGAGGTTGCGGTGGTCGCGGCTCCTCTGTTAGGTAAGCGGAACCCAATTTAGTTTTTGCTTATTCAAAATAAAATTGTTTTAATCCCTGTATTTTTTTTCTTCCACTATAATTTGACTCTCGTTCTTTGGTTCCCCTTGCAGGTGGAGCGACCGAGGGTTTCGGTGCTTGGACCTTCGACGATTCCGAGGGAATTCTGGGTAGCATTGTTCTATTTACTTGTAGTTTGTTTGCCTGAGTCTTTCGGCGTGTGGTTTGGTATGGTTGTTGGCCTCGAGCCACTGTTTATGTTTGGTTCTGTTGTTGTATAGTGTCTCTGTCGAGTCGTAACAGAGGGTTTGGGGATTTATGGGGTTTTGATTTATGTTGATAATGATTGCAGTTCCCAAGTCCGTGAACTGGTTCATTGTTAAGCTTTTAAACACAAATTGTAAATGGACAATAATTTTTGATAACTGTATATGAACTATTTGGAATTGAATTTTGGTTATGCTTTTAAAATTCACATACCTGGCTTTACTGTGGTTTTTCTCTTAACTGTAATGGCAAACTCTGATTTTTCGTATATAGAAAATTGTATGGATGATTTCTTGATGTGTGTTTGGTTATTCTGTTGGAGTCACCTGTAGATGAGTGTTGTTACTCCTTCTCCAAATTTAACGAACTCTGCATTCGAATATCTCCCTTTTTTGGTTTAAGTTCTGTGACCATGCATTTATAATATTCACACAGTAATTCAATACAAAAAAAAACTTCAGAAATGAATAGGACACTGTAAGGATATGTGCACAGAAAATTGTGTTTTTTTCAATACTTCTCTCTCAGTCCGAATCCCTATATTGTGCTTTGTTTCACTATTTAGTAGCACTGTTACAAACCACTCTAATTGCTGTTAGTTTGTTTATTTTGTTCAATTAGTTACAACAGTTACTTTCCATATAGAACTTTGTCTGATTTTCTAGTACATTTTCTTTTCATGCCTTTTTACAACAGTAACTTAACTGTTTCAAAACAATTACTCTAATCTAATTATTACTACTCCTAATTACAAATTATTACAGTAATCTTTAAGTAACTTGATAAAAGAAAAGGAAAAAAAAAACAAGTATGTTTTCCACTTAATGAATTAATCTCTCTGTCCTCTTCAGAAACCATATTCCCTCACTTTTGTCTTTGCCCAGTCAGCTAGATGCTCCTGCATCAAGCTCCCGGGGTAAAATAAATTCATGGCTTCGTTCCATGAGCCCCTCCAACGAATAGCCAGCCTTTCGTATGTGTGCCGCATCGAGCCATGAGCTGTCCTCCATTGGATGGTCTCTCCACTTGATGAGATATCACAAATATTCCTTCCTATGTGTCTTCTTGGCTTCCTATGTACTAAGAATTCCTTCAATCTCATGGGATTGAGCCGAAGGCATATGCCTCATCTAAGAACTGTCTCCAACTTGGGTGCCCCGTTCTGGCCGTACCACATTATCTTCCTCTGCTTGGGCAGTATATGGAAACAGATCCACCACATTGAAAATAGGTGATATGCCTATATCAGGTGGTAGTTGAATTTCATAGGCGTTGGCTGAGAATTTATGCAATATCTTGCAGGGACCAATTTTTTTAAACTTTAATTTATTATACGTACCCTTACGAAACCGTTCCTTGCGCAAGTGCGCAAGGACCTCTTCTCCGACATTAAATTATACTTCGCTTCGCCTTGAATCTGCTTGCTGCTTGTATTTCTGTACGGTGTCCTGCAATTTTAATTTTACCTATTCATGTAGTTCACTCATTGCTTCAACAAAATCTTCTCCATCTACGCTTCTTCGTTCTAATTTTCCTAAATCTTGCAATTCATGTATTCCCCGAGGATGCATGTCGTACAAGATTTGGAATGGGCTATGTCCGGTGCTACGATTGGGAGAATTGTTATAAGCGAACTCCGCCTGAGCGAGAGCACGATCCCATCACCGTGAATTTTCCCTAGTCAAACTCCATAATAAATTTCCCAAACTCCTATTCACCACTTCCGTTTGCCCATCACTCTGTGGATGATACACAGAGCTGAAATTCAGTTGCGTGCCCATCTTTTTCCATAGGGTGCGCCAAAAATGTCCTGTGAATTTTACATCCCTGTCAGAAATGATAGAATTGGGTAGGCCATGTAATCTAAAAACTTCCGTGAAAAACAGGTGAGCTACATATGTCGCATCACTAGTTTTCCGGCAAGGAATAAAATGAGCCATTTTTGAGAATCTATCTACCACCACCATCACTGAGTCATACCCCCGCTCCGTTCTAGGCAGTCCCAAGACAAAGTCAATGCTGACTAAGTCCCATGGCCTACTCGGAACAGGTAGTGGCGTGTAAAGTCTGGTATTCTGACTATGTCCTTTCGCCAATTGGTGGACTTTACACCTGTTCACATATTGTTGGATATCCCTGCGCATTCTGGGCCAGTAGTAAAAGTGTCCGAGTTGTTCCAAAGTTTGTGTATGCCAAAATGACCGGCTAGACCACCGCTATGTTTCTCCTGTACAATATTTTCTCTCATCGAACAGTCCAGGATACATAACTGTCCACCTCTGAACAATAGTCCTTCCTGCAAATTGTAGTCCAACCATGGACATGTATTCCTCAACATGGGACTTTGGCAGGCTTCAAAAGCTCCTTTGAAGTCTGTGTCGGTCTGGTACAAATCCTTTAGATGTTCGAATCCCATCACCTGTATTCTGCTCAAGGGATCTGCCACTTTATTGGCTTGCCCACTAATGTGCTTTAGCATGAAGGTGAAACTCTACAAGTTTTCTACCCATTTGGTGTGCTTATGGTTCAACTTGTGTTGTTGCATTACATATTGTAACATTGATTTATCATAAAATAATACAAACTCGTTGCCCAGCAGGTAGTGTGTCCAATGCTTTAAAGCTTGGACCACGGCATAAAATTCTTTGTCATACGAGGAGTATTTTTGCCTGCTTTCATTTAATTTCTCACTAAAAAATTCCACTGGTCTGTCTTCTTGACTCAGCACAGCGCCAATAGCTGTCCCACTTGCGTCACATCGAACCTGAAAAAGTTTGTTGAAGTCAGGTAGTCTCAATATTAGTCTCTCCGTAATCTTCCGTTTCAAAAGCTGAAAGATGTCCTCTACTACACTGGTCCAACAAAAAGGTTGATTGGCCTTCTTGATGGTGTCTAGCATTGGTGCACAGATTTCACTGAAATTTTTAATAAACTTCCGATAAAAACTTGCCAATCCGTGAAAGCTACGCACCTCAAACAAGCTCTTGGGTGATGGCCAGTTGATGATTGCTGCGATCTTTTCTGGATCCATATTCAATTCATTTTCTGTGACTACAAACCCCAAATAAACCAGTTCCTTCTGCAGGAAAGTACATTTTTTAAAGTTTATCAGCAATTTGTTCTGTTGTAACTTCTCTAGCACTCTTCGAACATGTTGAAGGTGTTCTCCCTTCGTTTTGCTGAAAATTAAAATATCGTCAAGATAAACTATCACAAACTTGCCAATAAATTCTTTTAACATTTCATTCATCAACCTCATAAAAGTACTAGGAGCGTTGCTTAAACCAAACGGCATGACTAGCCACTCGTACAGCCCTTCATTGGTTTTGAAGGTTGTTTTCCATTCATCTCCCTCTCTGATCCTGATCTGATGATATCCACTCTTCAGATCAATCTTCGTAAAGTAGGCTACTCCGCTGAGACAATCCATCATGTCATCCATTCTCGGTAGGGGCAATATGTACCGAATAATGATTTTATTGATGGCTCGTGAACCCGTACACATCCGCCATTCTCCTCCCTTCTTAGGTGCGAGTACTATTGGTACCACACAAGGGCTCAAATTTTCTCTGATCAGTCCCTTATCTAGTAACTCTTGCACCTGTTTACGAATCTATTCATTATCTTCCGGGCTCATTCTATATGCTTCCTTGTTCGGTAGACTTGCTCCAGGTATGAAATAGATATGACGGCTAATGCTCCTTCTGGGAGGCAACTTATCTGGTAAATCATCGACCACAATGTCCTTAAATTCTTCCAACAGCTCTTGAATCTCTGTAGGCAATTTTAACTTTTCTGTGTTCAGTGACACTGCTTTTGTCCTCCTTACAATCGCATAATTCACCTCGTTTTCCTCAATCTGCTTAACAAATTATTTTCCTACTATTAACAATGCTTTTGTTCCACTTGATTCTGCTGCATCCTCCTCCTTGATGGGTACAAGCATATGTTTGACTCCATCTTTCACAAATTTATAACAATTCGTCTTCCCATCATGTGTCTCCTTCCGGTCATACTGTCACAGTCTCCCTAGCGGTATATGGCATACATCCATTGGCATAATATCGCAGATAACTTTGTCTTGGTATTTGCCAATGTGAAATTCAACCTCACATTGTTCATCAACTAATAATTGGTGGCCTTTCTGCAGCCACGACACCTTGTAAGGTGTGGGATGTTTAAGCTGCTTTAATCCCAGTTTTTCCACCATCTCAGTGGCAACTAAGTTATCTGTACTCACGTTGTCTATGATTAATTTACAACACTTCCCATGTGTTTTGCAAACGGTTCGGAACAGTGCCTTCCGCTGGGTCTGCTCAGCCATCTCCTCTGCTGGCTTCAACAACACTTTGTTTAAAACTAATGCCTCTCCTGTTTCTGCCACATTTTCTACTTCCCGGGGCTGTGCTTCAGCTTCCTCAGGTTGCGTAACAAATGCTCCCCTTTGGCCAGTATGCTTAGCTTCCGGGCATTCAAAGGATCTGTGCCCCCACTTATGGCACCTGTAGCACTGGACATTAGTCCCTCTTCCACGACCATTTCCTCTTCCTCGCTGATATGGCCAACCTCCTCTAGTGTTATCTCCCTTCTCTATTGTCCCTGAAGCTCTGGAGCTACTGCCTTCCTCGCTGTTAGTAGCAGTTCTTCCTCTGTCGTAGGACTGTCCTCGTCCTTTGACATTTCCTCGTCCTCTCCCATTGTTCTGTTTCCTGTTAATTTTTTCTTCAGCCTTTACAGCACTCTGAAAGGCTTCTTCTATATTTTGTGGAGAGAGAATATTGATCTCATCCAGTATTTCCATCCTCAAGCCATTCACATATCTTGTTGTCTTCTCTGGATTATCATCAGTATAACTAGCCCGCAAATTTACACGATAAAACTCCTCTGTGTATTCCTTTACGGTCATGCCTTTCTGGCTTAGATTCTGCACTCATCGATAAAGTTCGACTTGATAGTCTTTAGGCAAAAACCTACCCTTCAGTTTTGCCACCATTCTTGCCCACTTCTTTATCGGTAGCTTGTTCATCCTCTTCCTGTCCGCTTGGACACTATCCCACCATAAAGCAGTGTGTCCTTTTAACTTGGTTGCAGCAAACCTAACTCTTTTGTCCTCACTGATCTCTTCCTTTTCAAAATACTTATCTAACTCACTTACCCAATTCAACAGAACATCTGCGGATAGACTGTCATCGTAGTTAGGGATCTCAGGTTTGGGTTTGCTACTGGCTAACAGTACTGATCTCAACAGTTTTATCTCCGGGGCTTCTTCCTTTGATCCATTTGTAGCAGCTGTTGTTTCTTCCTCACTATCATCCCAAAGTTCTGGGTCTCTTCTCCTTCCTACCTCCACTGCTTCTAAGGGAGCAGTAAGAACTCTCAACTCTTCTCTCAAGTCCTCGTCCGCTCCTCTGTGCACACCTCTTCCACGTCCCCGTCTTTGAACTTCCATTTTTTTTTTTAATTTCTTGCTCTGATAACACTTGATGGGGCCAGCCCACGTGGTCTCGTCGTTGCTCCTTTCCACTTGGTGTTGTACCGTCAGTTGATATTTATATTCATCGCATTTCGGATATATGCAACTTGATTTTCAATCTGGGCCTAATTAAGAGGTTCTACGGTATGGTACGTTGGTTGTATGTGGAGCGGACACATGTCGCTTCTTGGAATCCTAAACCCCACCTTGGTATAGGGTTTTCGCCACCCTTGCATTCATTTGGTTTTGGATTTCCTCCAGTTCTTCCGTCTGCGAGCTCTCGCGACTGGCGATTTCACTGTGATTTTCTTCTGTGATGCTTTCGTATTTGTTCGAATCTCGTCCACCTAGTTCTCTGAGATACGAGCTAGTAGTCTGCAAGTTTCGATGTGGGTTCTTTTAGTTGGTCTGTGGTTTTGTTGCTCCGAGTCTTTTGAGCTGCTTGCTCTCGGCGGTCTTCATGGCTCCATTTGTTCAGAATTTGTTTTGGAAGTGTCTCAGTCATCTGTGGAATTGTTGAAACCTGGTAAGGTTTGTTTCTCTGCTTGTGTCTAGACCGTTCCTCTGTTTTCTATTGTCGATATTTTAATGGGTCTCTTCTTCTGTGCGTCCTTTACTCGATTTGTCACCTGGGTTTCCACTATTGTTACCTCTGTGTGTTGGTTGATGAGTATGTGGTTCTCGGTCTTGTTATTCAGCACTGATTTAGCTCATGCACGGTCTCGGCAAACCAATGGTGGTGTTCTTCATCGATTCCTCTGCCAACGTGACTGGTAAGCTTTCCTTCTTTTCTATATCGTTATACTCATTCCTCTTTCTGGTTCTAATGTATTCGGCTCCTTGTGACCAGGAAGACAATTCGAGGTTGCGGTGGTCGTGGCTCCTCTGTTAGGTAAGCGGAACCTAATGTAGTTTTTGCTTATTCAACATAAAATTGTTTTAGTCCCTGTATTTTTTTTCTTCCACTATAATTTGACTCTCGTTCTTTGGTTCCCCTTGCAGGTGGAGTGACCGAGGGTTTCGGTGCTTGGAACTTCGACTATTCCGAGGGAATTTCGGGTAGCATTGTTCTATTTACTTGTACTTTGTTTCCCTGAGTCTTTCGTCGTGTGGTTTGGTATGGTTGTTGGCCTTGAGCCACTGTTTATGTTTGGTTCTGTTGTTGTATAGCGTCTCTGTCGAGTCGTAAGAGTGGGTTTGGGGATTTATGGGGTTTTATTTATGTTGATAATGATTGCAGTTCCCAAGTCCGTGAACGGGTTCATTCTTAAGCTTTTAAACACAAAATGTAAATGGATAATAACTTGTGATGACTGTATATGAACTATCTGGAATTGAATTTTGGTTATGCTTTAAAAATTCGCATACCAGGGTTTACTATGGTTATTCTCTTCACTATAATGGAAAACTCTGATTTTTTGTATATAGAAAATTGTTTGGACGATTTCTTGATGTGTGTTTGATTATTCTGTTGGAGTCGCCTGTAGATGATCATTTTTACTCTAAATTTAACGAACTCTGCATTCGAATATCTCCCTTTTTTGGTTCAATTTCTATGACCATGCATTTATAATATTCACACAGTAATTCAATACAAAAAAAATTACTTAAAAAATGAATAGGACACTATAAGGATATGTGCACAGAAAATTGTATCTTTTTTCATTACTTCTCTCTCGGTCTGAACCCTTGTATTGTGCTTTGTTTCACTATTTAATAGCACTATTAAAAACCACTCTAACTACTGTTAGTTTGTTCAGTTTGTTCAATTAGTTACAACAGTTACTTTCCATACGGAACTTTGTCTGATTTTCTAGTACATTTTCTTTTCATGCCTTTTTACAACACTAACTTAACTGTTTGAAAACAATGACTCTAATCTAATTATTACTACTCCTAATTACAACTTATTACAGTAATCTTTAAGTAACTTGATAAAAGAAAAGGAAAAAAAAAAACAAGTATGTTTTCCACTTAATGAATTAATCTCTCTGTCCTCTTCAGAAACCATATTCCCTCACTTTTGTCTTTTCCCTGTCAGCTAGATGCTCCTGCACCATAGAGAATAACAATTATGTGACCTATATTCCTCACTTAATAGAGATAAATATAAATAAATATGAAGGAGGTTGCAAGAGTACCTCCAACATAAACATTAATTTAACCTAAAAAACCATTTTCATACCCTTATAGTGACCCACATTGAAGGTTGACTTAGCGCACCTAGATGGCCCATGACTATAGGTTTGTGGTGCATTGTGAGTCATTTCATCTCATCGATTTTCTCAATCTGAAACTATGTGATTCCATAAGTAACACCTCACTTTTTATATTTCACGATTATTAAAATTAATAAGTTTAATACTTTCGAAGTATGTGGATAATCATTCCATACAATTATGCCTTAACATAACAATTATGAAAATGATATAAATGAAAGTAATCTTATAGAATAAACAACCCAACTAGCCTAACAATTGGATAATATTCAAATGTGTTACAACCAAGTGAACTCTAGTCTCGTATAGAAATTTAAAAATTATAAGAGCACACAATTAGTACAAACCTATCCCCAATTTTCCTATTTGATTTACTTCCATCGATCACAAGTTTGTCATATATCAAAATTGTTTCACTTGATAGAAATACTAAGTACTCTTGTATACAGGAAATTTATGAAGAATTAAGTTAAGTGAAGGAAAGCAAGTTAAGTCTAATATTAGAGGTCAAGTGAGTTAGAGTTAAAAAGTTAATGCCTTGTCAAGAAAAGCTAAGTCAAGGAAAAGAAAAATGTTGATTTATGTTAAATTAAATTTAGAAAATTTTAGTTAAAGTGTCAAGTCATATTTTGCACGAGGAAAAGAAAGTTAGAGTTTGAATGATTCCATACTTAGAAATTTTAGTGCTTATATACTCATGGTTGGGTCATTGTAATGTGAAGTAAGAAGAAAGAATAATGACAACTTAGTGGATGTATATGACAGAATAATTAATGAAGAGAATTTACTTATTCAAATAGAAGCGTGTGTATTATTTGTCTTGTGTTTTCATGTTTATCTCTGCCTCTAAATAACAAGTGGTATCAGAGCAAGGTTTAGCAAGGTTTCAAAGAACCAAAGGAATTAAGAAGGTCATGAGCTACTTCCACTAAGATCCCTAGTTATTGTGAGAAGCTCACAAATCAAAGTTTGCATCCATTGGTCCATAAGTAGAAACTAGAGCTCATTGAGAGTTTGTAAACCCAACTACTAAAATATTAGCATGAGTAGCCTATAAAGAAACCACCATATCAAGAGGAAAGATTGACCACCACGAACCAAAGATGGAGTCTCCACCGCAAGTTGTAGCCATGAGCTTAGCAAACTTTGTAGTAGTTGTTGGGAGACACCACTAAAGTGAAGGTTAAAATGTCCAGTTTTAAAGATAATGTGTAGCGATTTTCATTTCTAGAAGGCTAAAACAATAAGGAAAGAAGACAAATACAAAATAAAAAGGACAGCCATGGATCACAAAGAAAGACTGAAGAAAACCGAGAAAAAAATCGAAAGGAAGAGCCAAATTATTTCGAGGAGCTCATATAGGTTCTCGCCATAGGCGGGGCATCTAAAACAAAAGTAGATGAAGTAGAACAATTCAAGGATGAATGGATTAGGATAGATATGGTAACACTTCCAAAATTTAATGGTAAAAATTTCAATTTTTGGGAGCCGTCAAAATGAAAAGTTTTCTTCAATGTAAAGAGTTGATTGAGTACATACTTTTATCCTAATGGTGAACCTCGGTTGAGGTTTTTAAATGTTGATCTTCAAAACATGGATGGGATGAATCCAGAAAAACTATTGCAATAAGTTGATTGAGTATCGACCTAATAACCCATATGATAAAGTATGTGATGCCTTAGTATTGGATCTTATAAAACATGCATTAAATGAGACGTCCTTATGCAAGGTAGAAAAAGCTCCATCTTCCTAGGAAGCATGAAAGACCTTGGAAGTAGAATTTGGTATAAAGGAAAGTGACATAAAGTAACAAATTTTGTTACAGTTTGTTGAAGAATCAATAAAAAGTCAACTCGAGGTCTGAGAGTAAATGAGAAAGACTCTAGGAGGAAAACCTAGCTTGGAGAATCCCACTCAAATGTGGATGAAAAAGACATAGAAAAGATTGCAGAGTGAGATATTGAAGCCTCTACGTGTGAAGTAGAGCAAGAGCATATAAATTCTCGAGAACCCCATTGTAATATGGATGGTGATAGTGAAGAAAGACGAAGTGGGTGATCTTGAGATTGTTTTATATGTTTATTTCGTTGCATGCACCAGACATCTCCCCATCAAAGGAGATAAATGGTACAAAAAGTGTGAAGTACACGAGATTCCATGGAAGAAAATTCTCACCAGAAAAGACTATGTATATCATGTGAAATGTATGCCTATTTCTCCTCTAAAACCAAAATGGCAGAACTTAAAGCTTTTAATATGTTAATATGTTACTTGTGAAGGGTGATATAGTTTGGTTTTTATCTTTCTTATAAGGTTGTTAATGGCATTTCTTGGTGATAAGCTTAATTTTCCCTTTTATTTGTATAAAAACTTAACTAAAATGGCTTGTACGTACGTGTCACACCACAAGAAGTCTAAAATATTACTCTTTCATCAAAGCCTTATCTGTATTATGCTTAGACACCAATTGGTGAAGGAAGGGACTTATTGGGCTTGTTTCCTTGAGCAAAATGGTTTTTATAAACCTGAACTCCCTCAAGATTTATATTCCCCGAGTCTCTCCACACTTAACACTCCTTTAGATAGTCTTATTCAATCACCGTCTGATAATTCATTAAAAAATGATTATGAATAATCATTTCATTAACTAGACCCTTATGTTTCAGACAATAATAGAAGTGAGACCCTCGAACCTACTCTTATTTGTTTAACTAGAAGCATGGCAAAAGGTACTACTGTTCGTCATATGGAATTAAAACAAGAATTTACAGATGAAAAGGAAAAGAAATTCTCTATGGCTAGTTTGCGGCCCGAACCTATACATATAAAACCTACACATTAGGAAGAGATCAGTCATGCAGAACAAAATCCTTAATCTAACATTAAAATTTAACAAATTTAGAGGAAAATTTCTCAAGCAAGATAGAACGAGCATATGAATGCTCTTGCAAAGGAAGTGTTTGTTGACCTGGACATTTTTCTTGAACCTTCAACCATGAAAACCAAACTTGAAGTTGAGGATTCTATAGAATGTGGTAAAGTTAAGAATGATGTCAACAACAACACCAAAAGGAACCCTTAGAGTCATAATTCAAATCCCACTTGACTGGACGTATATTGACATCAGTAGTTCTTATTTACTATGCCATGTATTAATGGTCATATTAATGAGTAAGTAAATGAAAATGAACAACTCGGGGCTTTGTGTCGAGCTAGGAAAACAAAAAAGGAACACAAATTCCTCAGCTTTGAAAATAAATCTCAGGCTAAAGATACGCATATTATCATCAAGTCATCGAAGGTCAAAGTAGTTATATATTATTATATGGATGACTCTAGTCTTGATAAGTAATGATTTTATTGTTATCTATCATTGGTATTTTTGAAGTAAATTAAAAAGGTTGCTACAATTTTTTTGATTCTATAGCAACCCTATCTTATTGTCAATACAATGTTTAGTTATGGCTTGTTTATTGAAACATGTCCTTCATGTTTGTTTAATGTTAGTTGTGGATCATAGGAATACGGATATGCTCATGCCTATACCTGTTGTGAGCTATGCATGGATGCCCTATCAATCATTTGTCTTCTTTTACTTTTACAATTCAAATAGCGGGCCAAGAAGGCAATTTGAATTATATTTGTATTATACAATTAAAGAACTTTTACGAATATCTTTTGGATACAATGAGGTCCCTTGACCTATATAAAAACTATGAATTTTCTACAGTAGGAGGAGGTACCTATACTATTAGAGAGGGAAATTCTGAAGAAAATAAATGTTTTTAAACTATAAGTGACTATGGACTATTTTTAAATTACACTATAATTTATAAGACTTTGTTTTACTTAGTCAAATACTTATTGTGCCTTTAATCATTTCAAAGTCATTGTTATTTATCATCTACTAGATTCTATGTAATTTGATTTCTCAAAATTCAACAGATAACACTTATTTTTTGTGTGGTTTTATTCCATAAATGATTAGAAATTTCTTTCATTTATTTTTTGTCTTACGTTGGTTCAATTTGTATATGTTCTTATACGATCAATATAACTCTCTAGTGGATTGTGTTCTAAGGACGATTGATCCAAATTCTCTCAACTACTATAACCAAAATCTTTTACTTCTGTGATGTTAGTAAAATTGCATGTGAAATATTATGAAAAACCACATGTGCATACTTTAAGGAAGAGGAAACATAAAGGGAAAAATCAAATCAAAGAACACATACAACTTGATAACAGACTTCACCCAGTGTGGGTTACGTCTCCGGGCTCAGTGTTGTTATCGGAAAAACTAGTGTCCATTCAGTGCTGCTAGTCCCACTAAGACGAGTAGCTATCTTAGAAACAAACTAACTAAAGTTACTTGTGTTTTCCTTTATGAGAGATAGATTAGAGAGAAGCAAAGAGTACCAACCTCAGTCTTTCACTTGGCTCCTTGCTTGTTTCCTCCCTCCTTTGACAGAGCTTCGCCACTCCTTCCTTACTTGTCCGCTTCAAAGAACACCTGTAGAGTCAAAGAAGCATAATACCATCAAAGCATAGAGATCTATAACCATAAACAATATAGGATTAGATGTATATTAACCATACAAATGCATATGTCAATACAAGATTCAAAGATATACAAGAATATGGAGGAAAACTCAAATAGTTTTATTGTTAGAAGTAGTAGAAGAGAGGATTACAACCCATTGGTCTGACCCAATGCATCCTCCCAGCATGAAAGCCCTCTTCACCTCATGAAAAGCTAGATCACCCAACAATACAATGTTGCACAGAGAAACCAACAGCAGTTCCTTACAAAATACAAAATTCCAACCTTTGGATCTCTAGGATGAGGGATCCATATATAGATATTTGCAAGTGGGTGAGTCAGCTTCTGGGATTTTGATTAGTGTCATCTCTCTGATAGTTCTTGGTTCCACTTGGAGATTTCATGATCTCTTACTCATCCCTGGACGAATTCATAGAGGCAAGTGTCAAATGGGTAGTTTCTAGAAGATTCTCTCCATTTCCACCTAGCCAACTGCCTCTGCCATTTGTCTGCTCTCGCTCATTGTACCCTACAGAAGGGATTTTTAGTATGCATCGCACTTTTTGTATGTGGTAGGTGAGATGCATCGCACCGTTAGCATTGAGTAGTCTGTATGGTCCACTTTTGACTAGTTTTGAGTAGTTTTTCAGGGAGAACTTCTGGGAGATGATGTAATCAGTTGACCTTGTTCCTTTAGGGTATGAAACAACACTTTTAGGGGCTTAGAAGCCCTTGGTTTATGGACATATGAGATTGGGGTTGCAGTGCCCAAATATGTCTATAACAGGTGTCAAGAGTGGGGAGGTCGCTTCATTGATTGTCGCAAGTTGATGATGAGTACATAATGTATTCTTTGTCAAATATAAGGATGAGCTCCCTTAACTAGAGTGGCATGTCTCTCCATGAGATGTTATCCTATAAGAGATCTCACTCATATAATTTGTCCCTCAATATGATAAAATATCAAACTCTCACATGAAGTGGCATACAAGAATCCTCCAACAAAATGTCAAACAAAGAATTCAACATAAAATCACGATTTTAGTAAGAATCAAAAGAAGACATCGCATCAATGCATCTTATACCTCCACTTTTGGGGACAACCTGAAAATACATACCTCTATTGAAGAAACAAGTTGCATAGTTGAATTCCTGGAAAAAAATGACAAAATCTAATTCTAAATTCGATCGCCTTCTGAATTGGTCAAATTTGGGCTCCTCGAGAATCTCAAAGATTCCTCAAAGATTTTATTTCGCTAGCTAGATGAAATTCTGTTTCTTATACAAAAACTATGATCACACCATGATCGCGTTCCTTACAAAAAACTGAGAAAAGTGAGTATAAAGTCAACATAATTCTGACACCTTCAGAAATTACTCTTTAGGGAATCTCACAGATTCCTCATAGAGAATATTTTTCGAAATATTTCCTAACATATGCTCTAACAATATTCCTAGAATATTCTTGATTGATCGAGGTGGATATTGGTAGCCACCCACCTATTCCACTTGTAGCCCCTCCATTGTTTCTTTCAGTTTTTTAGTTTCCTTAATTGTAGCACAATTTACTATTTTTGGTGGTTTTTCGGGTCCTGAACTTTCAGAGCCATTTTGAGGCCCTAAACGACGTTTTTTGGGAAAACCACAAATGATGAATACGAGTTTCATTTTCAACCTAGTATTCATTGTCATCAATTGTAATCCTTGGATAGATATTTCTAACGAGGTACCCTGTGCAAAAAACGAAGATCGTATGCCAAATTTACGACCCTAGGAAGTTGATGTACCAACTTACCCCAACGGGGCCAATAGTTTGACGTTTCATCTCTTAGGGTTAGATTTTTGGATTTTTAGAGTTTTCCATTGTTTCTCAATAATAAATATGCCTTCAAGCCTCATTGTAACAGGGTTTAGAGGCATGTAGCTACCACATCTCTTTACATAGATAAGCTACCATCGCCTAAGCTAGTCTTATTTCCATTCGGTTTCTAAGCATAGTTTAATATTTGATATTAATGAAATGAAGTGTTAATTCTACTACATCTCTGTATTAATGGTTATATCTATAATTTGTTGCATTCTTGTTTAAATCCAGATCAATGGTATCAGAGTAGTCTACTCTTTCTCTATTTTTCTTTGCATGTCCCCAACAAGGTTGGAGTATATGGAGTTAGGGCTCAATCTGGTTGAACCTTTGCAAGATTAGCCTCAAAAACCCCATCGACCACCCATGGGGGAAGAAAAGAAAGATGAGGGAGGAGGAGATCCTATCAAAATATTGCTCCAGGAGGCCCTTGAGAAACAAAGGAATGCACTGATGGATAATGTTGATCAGATCTTTCAATGGTTGCCCACCGGTGGCGCATCCACATCCAACAACCACTCTAGAGGTGCTACTCCTTTTAAGGTACAAGTAAGCTTTGGCATTCCCATATTTGAGAGAAAAATAGATGCATACGCCATAGATAAATGGGTAAATATGTTAAGAGGATATTTTCTGTTCATGACTTTTCCAATCAGGAAAATATTACTTTTGCTCTTCTCAAAGCTGCTCCCCACGTCAAGGACTGGTGGGAAAGCTACTATGAGCAGAAGGATGAAAGTGCATCCTCACTATTTTTAGTCACACCCATTTTGAATTCGTTTTGAGATGTCATCAAAGAGTAGTACTACCCTGTCGGGAGCTATGAGGATAAATACATAAAGTGGACCACGTTGCGGCAGGGAAGGGACCAAGATGTGCCATATTTTACCAATGTTTTTCATACCCTTCACACTAAGTTGGGTATCAAGGATTCTGAGAAACATTTGGTACTCAAGTACCGTGAATACCTACACAGGTACAACTAGGATGAGATGGAGTTTCTGGACATCTCCTCACTCAGCACAACATACCGATATGCTGTCAAGATCGAGTAGAAGCTTAAACAGAAAAAGAGATACTTTGGATCTGTGAATCTGAAGAAAGAAAGAGGTGCCCCCAAACTACAGAACAAAGGAAAAAGCCAAGGTAGGGCAGCCCAGGACAACCCACCAAATCCATAAGCACAGAACAACACCATGATTCCAAAGAAGGACATAGGAAAGTGGCGTGAGTTCCATAAGAACTCCACTCACAACATAAGTGAGCGTTGGGCCAAGCAGTCATTGGTGGCTAAGCTGAAGGCTTCTGAATTAGATTCATGTTCCGACTCTGAGTCAGAACCCAACAAGGGGAATGAGAAAGGGAATTATATTATCAATGCGGAGCCTAATGCCACTGTTACCACCATGAAGATCTAGAAGGAGGAATCTGAAGATCCAGAGGAGGCAGAGTGTCTCTTCCACTCCCAGATGTGGGTAAAGGGTTCCCCGCTACAGTTCATTGTCAACAGCGAGAGCCAAAAGAACCTCATTTTAGTAGAGGTTGTGAAGCAACTGGGCTTACCAACCACATCACACCCACAACCATACACCATCAGGTGGCTTCACCAAGGAAATGATCTTTGCATCTACCATCAGTGTCGCCTTCCATACAACATCAAGCCCTTCACAAATGAGGTATTATGTGACGTTGCTCCTCTTGATGTGTGCGATTTATTATTCAGCCAACCATATTTGTGGAAGTGACATGGTGTGTATGAGTCAAGGCCTTGCACTGTTATTGTTACCTTGGGAAATAAATTGTACAGGATACCGGAGGTAGCACCACGCACCACCATCTCTTTGGTTATTGCAAAACAATGCAATAAGCTCATTTCCAAAATCGGAATTTTTATTTTCCTGATGATATGCCCATAGGGAAAGAAGAAGATGGTGACCATGACCTCCAGACATGACCCCTCCTGATGACATCAACAAATGGACAAGATCATGGAGGAGTACGAGGATATCTTGACCTCCCCCTCAGGGGTGCCTCTGCATTGTCAGGTCAAGCACTCCATCGATATGCCCCAGGTGCACCATTTCCTAATGAACCCATCTATCGACGCTCTGTTTTGGAGAACGACGAAATCAAGAGGCAAATTTGGGAGCTTCTATAGAAATATCACATCCGATCGAGTTCATCGCCCTGTAGGAGCCCGATCATGTTGGTACAGAAGAAAGGATGGGACCTAGAGACTTTGTATTGACTATCGGGCGCTAAACAAGATCACTATCCAGAATAGGTACATGATGCCATGGATTGATGACCTTCTGAACCAACTCAATGGGGAAAGATATTTTAACAAGATCGGCTTGAAGTATGGATATCACCACGTACCAATTGAGCCCTCCGATGTGTGGAAGACTACCTTCAAAGCCAAGGAGGGCCTTTTTGAGTAGCTAGTTTTTCCTTTTAGGTTGACGAATGCTCCTGCAACCTTCATGAGGTAGATGAATGACATCTTGCAGCCTTTCACCAACTCATTTGTAGTGGTAAACTTGGATGACACCCTGATCTTGAGTCAGAGTTGGGAAGAGCACCTCCACCACATCCGACAGTTTCTCCAAACATTGCGGAAACACAAGCTGTGTGCCAATTTGGAGAAATGCACTTTTGGCATGACTCAGGTTCAATATCTAGGATACATTATTGATGAATAAGGAGTGAATGTGGATTCATCCAAGATCCAATTAATTTAGGATTGGACAACCCCAACCACTTTGATAAATCTCTGTAGCTTTTTGGATCTTGCCAATTTTTACCATAGGTTCTTGTTGGGGTTCTCCAATATCACTTGGCCCTTGAGTCAAGTCACCAAGGGAGGAGCAAATGAAAAATTATTTTGGTATGAATCTCAATAGAAGGCATTCGTAGAGTTGAAACATCACCTTTTCTCTACACCAGTGCTCACATTACCAGACTTGCAACAACCATTTGAGATCGAGACAAATGCCTCTAACTATGCTATTGGGGAATTCCTTACCCAACAAGGGCATCCAATGGTGTATCACAGTTAGACACTTTTAGACACAGGCCGAAAGTATCCCACTTATGACAAAGAGATGTATTCCATTGTGCAGGTCTATCGACAATAGAAACATTACATTTTGGGGAAGGAAATGTTCATCCACATAGACCACTGACCCCTGCGGTTCATATAGAAGCAATGGAATTTACAAAATGATCGTCATTAGAAGTGGTCCACATACCTGCAACAATTCCATTTGAATATCAAGTACAAGAAGGGAAGCACCAATAATGTTGTAGATTGCTTCATCCAACCTCTGATCATGGCATTAACCACTGTGCTCAACTCTTGTGGGCACGAGACTTCTGATTGGCCACTTCTCTACGAAAGCGACCCAAAATTTGAACACACATACCAGACACTCTTGAAGGGTCAACAAGTGCCAGGCTTTCACAACCGAGATGCACTATTATGCCACTTGGGATACCTTTGTGTTCCTTCAAGCGAGTGTGCCAAGATGATTTGGGAAGCACACTAGCGCATTACAATTGGGTCGCTGGACATTTCGGAGTCGAGAAAACATTTGTAGTACTTCAAAAGTATTTTTACTGGTTGAATCTTCGACAGAATGTCGGGAAGTACATCAAATCATGCACTGCCTGCACCATTTCCAAACCGACCATCAAACGGCAAGGCCTCTATACTCCGCAGCCTACCCCTAGTCGACCTTGGGAATCCATCTCCATGGATTACATGTTGGGCCTTCCTTCTACTAAGCATGGAAACGATTGTATTTTTGTGGTCATCGATAGATTCAAGAAGATGGCCATTATGGTGGCCTGCAAGAAGAGTATCACAACAGAAGACATTGTTAAACTCTTCTTTAACGAGTGTGGGTATAGTTTGAGATCCCATAGTCTATCATCTCAGATCGCGACAATAGGTTCCTCAGTACATTTTGGTCCAATCTCTAGTCGATGCTAGACACCAAGCTCACTAAGTCCACAACTTTCCATCCCCAAACAATTGGCCAGACTGCGGTCGTCAACAGGACAATCATACACATTCTGCACATGTACAACTCCGCATCCACGAACATGGGATGAGAGCCTCCCCTATGTCCAGTACAGCTAATTTGGCTCTCCATAGCTCAATTGGCCACAACCCTTTCTAGGTGAGCTTGGGATTCCAACCACTATGTCCCATTGATGTGGCCATACCATTTGCAACTACTCAAGAAAATTCAACTCATGTTCAGTCTAAACTCAACAAAGCAAACAACTTCATTAAGATAATTCAACACATCTGCCAATAGGTCCATGACATCTTGGACAGAGCTAAAGCTAAGTACAAGCATCGACATGATCAACATCAAGTGCCACACAAGTTCCATGTGGGTGACAAATATTGTCTACATTTGTAGAAGTAGCGCCTCATTGGGCCCCACTACAAGCTTCACCTACTTTGATATGGGCCATACACCATCACCAAGATAGTAGGAGATAATGCCTTTGAGCTCAATATCCCACCATTCCTTGGTCTTGGTGCAACAAAAACTATGGCTTTAAAAAATCCACAAATGGGTTTACAAAACCCAACAATCACCCCGTCGAACACCCCTTTGGATTGAAACTACACCTTTTTCCCTTTTGGAACCTGAAGCCTTTGGAAAGGCTTTAAACAATGCTTTTCCCTTTGAGGACCGGAAACCCTTGAAAAATTCCAAAACAATGCCTTTCCCTTTTAAAAGAGATTATATATGTATATTTCGTAAATTTGGATCTGGCCAATCCAATGGCCCAGATCGAATCGCAAAATTGGTGATCACAGGTGTAAGGCTCCACCTATCAGCACTATCCCACAATCCCGATGCGGTATCGCTTTCGGTGGGATTTGCAATGGCCCCTTTTTCGATATATATATATATATTTATACTATATATATATATATATATTATATATTATATATATTATATAATATATATATATATATATATATTATATATATATATATATAGATGTATATGTATATGTATATGTATATGTATATGTATATGTATATGTATATGTTATATGTATATATATATACTATGTATATGTATGTATGTATGTATGTTGTATGTATGTATGTATATGTATGTTACATAATACATACATACATAATACATACTATATGTATCTATAAATATATATATATATATATAATATATATATATATATAATATATATACTATATATATATATATATATTCTGCTCCGATGGCCGATGTAATACCAATCGACGATCGCAAGTCGCAATGGTTGGGTGCCACTTCCCTTAAGTGATGTGATAGCTACCAGACCAGATAGCACCTCAAAGCATTGTTTATAATCTTTCACGTCCACCTTCTTCAAATTCACTAAGTATTTAGCGTGATTTCCTTTGTAATCGGCCTTCGGTGATGTGATACGGAAAATACAAACATGGACGATGCGATTGCATTCTTCGGACCCGATGGCAATAAAACTCTGCTATATAATCACTTGAGGTCCGGATTCTCGCTCCAAATGCATTTTAGACCCAATACTTAATGTATTTTGGGTTTCTTGCCTGCGAAACCAGAACGATGGAATGCACTCGCCCAATGGTCCTTTAACACCACATCTCCATTAAAAGACATGAAACACACAGTGATAGCATCACTAACATCTGAAACATAGAAAAGCAAGAATTTGGAAGCCTCCACGGGTTGTTTATAACACTATGCACGCAACACTGTTTTTATTTCAAATCAACAATGCAGAGTCTTGGCCCTCACCAGATTCATAGGAAAAGACCTCTGTTTCTCTTAAAAAATGCCTTCCACACACACTCTCTAAGCACTCACTCCACTCCTCTTCCAAATTCTTCCTCTCTGGCCTGATACTTCTGTTTAATGGCCTTTTCCACTATGATGCCCACAGGATTACAAATCTCTCAAATCCTCTCTCCCTATATTGACTCTCTCTAACCTTTGAATTATACAAAGAGTTCACACTTCATACAAAAATCGATTCATGAACCATTTCTAGTTCAGAACCAGAAATCTCTCAACCTATCCTAAAACGTCTCTTCAAACCCACTCTTTTCTAAACCAATGCTAAATCAAGCTTTTAAAATTCCTCATATTCTATTCTAGCCAAATAAATCTAACTGTTTGGCCTGATCTCCACACAAGGAGAATCAATCAGCCACATATACCCTTTTCTCATATTTTTCAATAAGTAAACACTCTCATACATTTAAATAAATAAAATTAATTAAACTATGTCTTCCAACCTCTTGTTAGTCACAACATGTGATCATGCTATCACATTGCTAACTAGGCCTAAATGCTCCTGCATTAGACTCCCAAGGTTGAAATTTTCCATGACCTCCTGGTCATGTGTTTCTTCTATTGTCCATCCAGTATCCCAAACTTTACTTTGTAACTGGTCATCACTTTCATTATGCTTCTGATTTAATTCTTCTGCCACTGTCACTTTTGTTCCTCCAAATTTTCAAATCTTAATTTGTTGTTGTCCTATGTTCTCGCTGATACAAATTCCTATGGTCAATTTCTCCTTCTTGTTGTCCCTCTTCTTATCTGATTTCATCTTCCACAATTTCTCAATTTCCTTCTTACCATTTGTCTTTAACTCAACTCCACTAACTTTTGTCTGTTGTACATTCTCCTTTGCCTTATAAATTATAAGATTTCTATCCAAATCTTCCTTGGCTTTTCCATTTACAAAATTTTGTTTGTATTCTACAGCTCCCCTTCCATTATCATCAAAGATAATCTTTCCCTCTATGTTATCAAATTTATCTAATAACTTTTCTAGCAAAATGTCGATTCCTTTATATTCAATGAGCATTCATTTTTATATGACTCCTCTTTCCTGTATAAGATAGATTTTCCATTACAATTGTCAGATTCAAAATAGCTATGGTTTTCAATATTCACAGGTGATTCCACCATCAACTCTTTATACTGTCCTTCTGCAAAAGTTATGAGATTGTCATCAATTTCCATTTCCATACTTTCCCTTGCATTACACAATATTTCTTGTTCTAACCCAAGATTGTCATTCAACAATTTTGATAGCTAGGATTTCTTGGAGCATATCATTATGAAGTATCTTTTCATCCTCTATACTTATACCATTGCAACAAAATGATGTTATGGTATCTTCTCTTACAACAGAAACAAAATTCTAGTTTTCTAAAGCTTCTTCATAGTTTATAGATTCATTAAAATAATTCACTTTAAAATCACATAATTCCTAAACTTCCGCATCTATCAACATCATCATGCATTCCTCCACAGTTTCCATAATATCTTCATTTTGGTTTTCTACTAAAAATACTTCATTCTGTCTATCATCACAAACTTTCATTTGTTTATCTTTAGCTCCTTTAGTCATGACAAATTCCTTGTTAATACCATCATTCTCGAGATTATTAAATACATGCTCAAAATATTTTTCTGTTTTAGCCATTTCTTCGAGTAATCTCAATTTTTCATCAACATGCATAAGCACATTGTCCATTAACTATCAATACAAGTTCATAATTTTTGAATAAAAATTGAAGAGATAATTCCATTACCTCAAGTGTTTGTACTGCATCTACACTCATGTTTGCTCCTTCCTTACAAATCTGTAAGCCACTGAGCTGTCTTTTCCATTCAATAAGACTCCATATAGCCAACAACTATTTCCCATTCTATTTTTCGTAATGGACTCTTCAGTTTTCAAGACCAATTAAGATTAGATCTGATTTTCAATTATATTTGCCAATTCATGACAGATGCTATCAATTCCTTCTAATAACCTGTTTGTAAGCAAATCCTGTTTTGCCTCTACAATTTCCAAAATTCATTCCTTGTAGTGCTCCTTCTTTCAGCCTATTAAACCCAATCTTTGTTCTTTCAATCATCAATATCATTGCCTTCAACAATACTTTAAACAATCCTCAATCATTCTTAGTTTTCATAAGATTCTTCAAACTATTCAAATGAATTCAATGCTACAACAAACCACTCTTTTGTTCAACTTTAACTTCTAAACCTTTTACCTCAATCAAATCAATCATGCAATCAACTTTTACTAAAACGAAAAGACTTCCTCCTTTGAAATTTCAATCTCTTGTTATTCTTTAGATATTCAAATACATCTCTGCAAAATTATCAAATTAAACATTCTTACTAGACCTTCCTCAGGTATTCACTACTTCTCCATTTTGATCTTAGCGTTCTTTGTAGTTTGATCCTCATCTTCATCAAACTTACTTCAAGGCAATTATACATCTACTGAAATTAAAATTCAGTTCCCCAAAGCAATCTTTTCAGAATGTTTAGCTAGTTCTGATACCAAATGATGCAAAAGAAACTATGGCTTTAATAAATCCACAAATGGGTTTACAAAACCGAACAATCACCCCACCGAACACCCCTTTGGATTGAAACTACGCCTTTTTCCCTTTCAGAACCCAAAGCCTTTGGAAAGGCCTTAAACAATTCTTTTCCCTTTCGGGACCAGAAACCCTTGCAAAATGCCAAAACAGTGCCTTTCCCTTTTAAAAGCGATTATATATGTATATTCCACAAATCTGGATTTGGCCAATCCAACGGCTCAGATCGAATCACAAAATTGGTGATCGCAAGTGTAAGGCTTCACCTATTAGTGCTATCCCATAGCCCAATGCGATATCGCTTTCAGTAGGATTTGCAATGGTCCCTTTTTAATATATATATATATCTATATGTATAATAATATATATATATAATATATTATATATATATATATATATATAATATATATATATATATATATATATATAATATATATATATATATATATATATATATATCTATAGATATATATATATATATATATATTCCTCTCCGATGGCCGATGTGATACCAATCAGAGATCACAAGTCACAATGGTTGGGTTCCACTTCCCTTAAGTGATGTGATAGCCACCGGACCTGATAGCACCTCAAAGCACCATTTATAATCTTTCATGTTCGCCTTCTTCAAATTCGCTAAGTATTTAGCGTGATTTCCCTTGTAATCGGCCTTCAATGATGTGATAAGGAAAATACAAATAGGGCCGATACGATTGGGTTCTTCGGACTTGATGGCAATAAAACTCCACTCTATAATCGCTTGAGGTTTGGATTCTCGCTCCAAATTCATTTTACGCCCAATATTTAATGTATTTTGGGTTTCTTGCCTGTGAAACTAGAACGATGGAATGCACTTGCCCAACAGTCCTTTAACACCAGATCTCCATTAAAAGGCATGAAACACACAGTGATAGCATCACTAACATCCGAAACATAGAAAAGCAAGCATTTGAAAGCCTCCACGGGTTGTTTATAACACTATGCATGCAATACTGGTTTTATTTCAAATCAACAATACAGAGTCTTGGCCTTTGCCCAGATTCATAGAAAAAGACCTCTGTTTCTCTCAAAAAATGCCTTCCACACACACTCTCTGAGCACTCGCTCCACTCCTCTTCTAAATTCTTCCTCTCTGGTCTGATACTTCTATCTAATGGCCTTTTCCACTACGATGCCCATAGTATTAAAAATCTCTCAAATCCTCTCTCCCTATATTGACTCTCTCTAACCTCTGAATTATACAAAGAGTTCACACTTTATACAAAAATGGATTCATGAACCATTTCTGGTTCAGAACCAGAAATCTCTCAACCTCTCCTAAAAATTCTCTTCAAACCCACTCTTTTCTAAACCAATGCTAAATCAAGCTTTTAAATTCCTCATATTCTATTCTAGCCAAATAAATCTATCTGTTTGGCTTGATCTCCACACAAGGAGGATCAATCAGCCACATATACCCTTTTCTCATATTTTCCAATAAATAGACACTCTCATACATTTAAATAAATAAAATTAATTAAAATATTGTCCTCCAACCCCTTGTTAGTCACAACATGTGATCATGCTTTCACATTGCTGACTAGGCCTGAATGCTCCTGCATTAGGTCTACACCCAGTGTTTAATGTGGACCACCTTTCGCCCTACTTGCCACCATTATTGGACACATCTCACATCGCAGAACAACTCACACCAATAGAGTCAAATCCAAACTACATGGAACAAGCCACAACTAATGATCATGGAACCACAGATCAAGAACAACCAAAAACAAAGGATTCAACTATATCGATTTGTCAAAGTAGGCCAACTCTTTCACCAAGGCAAGTGGCTCACTAGGGACCAAGTTCAATGGAAGTTTCCTCATCTCATGGAGGAACTCAATGCAATGGGGACCATTTCTTCGTAAGGGGGGAGGAACGGTCTAGGTGGATATTGGTTGCCACCCACCTATTCCACTTGTATTCCCACCATTGTTTCTTTCATTTTTTCAGTTTCCTTAATTGTAGCACAATTTACTATTTTTGGCAGTTTGTTGGGACCTAAACTTCCGAAGTTGTTTTGAGGCCCTAAACAACTTTTTTTGGGAAAACCATTGATGGCGAATATGAGTTTTTGACTTGGTATTTTTTTTATTAGTTGTAATCCTTGGATATATATTTCTAATGATGTGCCATGTGCGTCAAACAAAGATCATATGCCAAAGTTATGACCCCGGGAAGTCGACGTACCAACTTACCCCAACAGGGCCAACAGTTTGGTGTTTCATCTCCTAGGGTTAGATTTTTAGATGTTTATGGATTTCCATTGTTTCTCAACAATAAATAGTCCTTCAAGCCTCATTGTAACAGGGTTCAGAGGCATGTATCTATCACATCTCTTCTTAGAGATAAGCTAGCATCACTCGAGCTAGTCTTATTTCCATTATGTTTGTAAGTGTATTTTAGTATTCAATATTAATGAAATGAAGTGTTAATTCTGTCACATCTCTGTATTTATGGTTATATATGTAACTTGTTGCAATCATGTTTAAATTCGGATCATTGATATTCATGTCTTCATTGGCCTTCATGTGCCCTCATCTCTCATGTATTCTCCATGGTCCCCTTTGAACCATTTGAATGGAATTTTATTTCAAAGTGAGGGTGAGTAATAAAAAGTTTGTTTTTGGCACAATGGTTGGCATAGTCATATTAATTTACTTGTTGTTAGGGATATTTTGTGTTAAAAAACTATGGACTCCCAATTTTGGTTTTGATATGGTTTTAAAGCTCAATTTTGGTTTTAATATACTTTTCAAACCATATAGTATATTGTATACATATGAACATATTGTAATGACTCCCCAAACCATGAGAATAAGACAAAAATGGAGGTTTCACCATGCCAAGGCCACTTGGACCTAATTTGAGGTGCCATGTGGCACCATGTGATTGGGTAATGTGGTAGGATCTCATTGGTCCACATCCTATGCCACTTTTGTCACGTACATGCCATGTGTCGACTTCTGATATTTCCACATCACCTGATGTGGTCCACCTGGTCTACTGATTGGCCTGCCATGTGGTAGCCTATGGGAGTGCCACATAACAACCTCTAGTTGACTTTTGTCTTTTTTTTGTTTTGTTTGGTACAAACTTCAGACTACAATAAATTTCTCATACATACTTGAATTTCAGTTTCATCTACACCATTAGAATTAGGACAAAGAGCTCTTCGATTGAACCATGGTTTCACTATAATCCAAAAACTTTCATTTTTGAGCCTTTCCTAAGCCCTCTTTGATTTCTGAGTCTCTCCTGGGCCACCTGGATCATTTCTCCCCACTGAGGAGCTTTTGGTCCTCCAAAACATTAACATGATCTGTGATTTGTTGTACTCCCTTGTTTGCACAACAAATGCCTTAACATGCCACACTTATTTCTCCTTCACATTTTTTCTTCAGAAACATAAGTGATGAAATGACACCTGTACTCTTTACAAACCCGTAGTACATATTTACAAAATACATGTTCAATTACAAGACCAATCATGACCCAAACAACTCCATACTTTACAAGAGTTTGTAAAACACTCTTTGGTCGATTTTACATCAAGATTATAACATAAACCAATACACCAACTATCAACAAAAAGGCCAAAAACATCATCATGTTGCTTTCATTAGTGATGGAAAACACATCATCACTTTTACAATAATTTCATAACATGTGATTTACAAAATGCAACCATAATAAGCTACTATATCTAATAAAACCATCTCTTACTCAACAAAGTGAATGGATCACCTCCCTGTAGCTAATTCATTTGTTAAACAACCTCATTCGCTGGTTCTTGCACATGAACTTTGTCCTTCTTGAGATGTTGATTTGGATGGAGCCTCCAATATGTGGCTCTCTAATGTCCACATTTGTTGCAATGACTACAAAATTTCTTCTTCCTCCATACCTTCTTAATCTTCTTCCTTCCCTAATGTGGAGAAGCCCTTTCACATCTTGTCCTCTTTCTTGCTACCATTTTTTTCCAACACTTAGAAACAACATGGTTATAAAGGCCATAAAAACTAAATGGTTTCCTATGCCATGCCTTCTACTCATCATTAACAATCCACCTGTAATCAAAAGGAACATTAGAATAACAAGACTTTGTATACCTCGCTTGGTTGTCACTGGTGCAACCCTGGTGATGAGAGATTAACTCATCGCTTCCTCTATAATGCACACTATAATGGGAAGACTGTGATGTGTTCCCATCATTCTCTTTCCTTGATGATTTGGGCAATGGCTTGGATCCTTTGACTAAAGAACCCCTTGCTTCTGCTACCTTCGAGCATTCTCTTTCAGTGCACCCAATTCCTGAAATGGGTACCTCAAGGCTTCCAACATAAATGACATCATGTGAAATTGAATGTGAAGAACTATCAAAACAGTTTACCTTAGTTGTTGATTCTGAAGTAGGTGATGATGGCTTCAGTAAGCCTTTGTTGCACTTCATCTTTTCCAAGGCCTCGTTTGTGGTGGGTAATTGAAGCAACGATCTATGCTTCTCCTCCTTTTCTTCTTGTAGTCTAAGCCTCCTCATTTCAACATTATCTGCTTGAAGGATTTCATTGATCTCTTCATTTGAATGATGAGAAGAATACGAAGAAGAAGAATATTCTCTTGAATATGGAGATGAAGCATTGTCCTTTGCTCTCTTTTTCTCTTGCTCCACTTTTGCCATTTTCTCCTCGTAATTTTCATACATTATATCTACCATTCTTGGCATCATTTAAAAGGCCTCGTAAAGATCTCTGTGATCCTCCATTTTATTTTTCGTTGCATGTTCAATAATTGGTTATTATTCACACTCACAATTCACATCAACAAGAAGATAGCTTTGATACCAAAAATGATCTGAATTATTTTAAATACCAGAATTAACCAAGAAATTTTGTTTCTATGATGTTAGCATATTGCATATGAAAGAGTATGAAAAACCACATGTGCATACTTTAAAGAAGAGGAAACATAAAGGAAACCATCAAATCAAACAACACACACAATGTGTAACAAACTTCACCCAGTGTGGGTTATGTCTCTGAGTCCAGTGTCAAGAGTCGGGGGGGCGCTTCATTGATTGTCGCAAGTTGATGATGAGTACATAATGTATTCTTTCTCAAATACAAGGAATGAAATCCCCGAACTAGAGTGGCATGTCTCTCCACGAGACATTCTCCTATAAGAACTCTCACTCATATAATATTTCCTTTAGCACGACAAAATATCAAACTCTCACATGAAGTGGCATACAAGGATCCTCCAACAAAATGGAAAACAAAGATTTCAACATCAAATCATCATCTTAGCGAGAATCAAAAGAAGACATGACTTCAATGCATTTGATACCTCCACTTCTGCGGATGACCTAAAAATGCACACCTTTGCTAAAGAAATGGGTTACATAGTTGAATTCTTGGTGAAAATCATGAAATCTAATTATAAACTCGATCCCCTTTTGACTGTGTCAAATTTTGGCTCCTTGGGAATCTCAAATATTCCTCAAAGATTCTCTTTTGTGGCGTAGTTGGATTTATGTTGTTCATGCAAAAAATATGATCACGCCATCGCGTTCCTTATGAAAAACTGAGAAAAGTGGGTATAAAGTCGGCATAATTATGACACCTTTAAAAATTTCCCTCTAGGGAATCTCAAAGATATGTTAAAGATTCCTCATAGAGAATATTCTTTGAAATATTTCCTAACATGTGCTCTAACAATATTCCTAGAATCTTCTTGATATTCATGTCTTTATTAGTCTGTGTGTGCCCTCATCTCTTATGTATTTTCCATAGTTCCCTTTGAACCATTTGAAAGACATTTTATTTCAAAGTGTGAGGGTGAATAAGACAAAGTTTGTGGTTGGCACAATGGTTGGCATAGTCATATTAAGTTACTTGTTTTTAGGGAGGTTTTGAGTTCAAAACCCATGGACTCCCAATTTTGGTTTTAATATGGTTTTAAAGCTCAATTTTAGATTTAATATAGTTTTCAAATCATATAATATATAATATAAATATCACCATATTGTAACGACTCTCCAAACCATGAGAATAAGACAAAAATGGAGGTTGTGCCATGCCAAGGCCACTTGGGCCTAATGTGTTGTACCATGTGGCACCATGTGATTGGGCCATGTGGCAGGCTCTCATTGGTCCACATCCTATGCCACTTCTGTCACCTACATGCCATGTGTCAACTTGTGATATTTTCACATCACCTGATGTGGTCCACCTGGGCTGCTGATTGGGCTGCCATGTGGTAGCCCATGGAAGTGCCACATGGCACCCTCCAGTTGACTTTTTTTCTGGGTACAAACTTCAAACTGCAGTAAATTTCTCATACAAACTCGAATTTCAATGGCGTCTAAACCATTGGAATCAGCCCGAAGAGCTCTTCAATCTGAACTTGGTTTCATTATAATCCAAAAAAAATGAATTTTGAGCCTTTCCTGAGCCCTCTTTGACTTTTGAGCCTCTCGGGAGCCGCATCGAACAAAAATAATTGATCTAGGTATCAGTTTAGTCTAGGATCCTACGATTTTATTCCAAAAATTTAGAACACAAATAATGTCATCTCTTGCATAGGAATTGAATTAATGCTTATGCTATAGTAATTTCTAAGTTTATATGTTCGTTTTGATTATTTTCTTATTGATTTAATTCATAAGCAATTAATTGAATGATTATTCTTTTTATGAAATTGTTACAATAACTCTTTATATTTTGGCCGAGCAATAGGAAGTAGTGTGCATTAATTATATTCTTTTTCATTGATTCTTGATATTAATAATAACAACTTATATAGTTTGATTCACATTTATTCAAAATATAAGAAACTTGCATTAGCAGTTGTTTGCCTTTTCCTTTACTTTAAGAATTACTTTCTCATTTTATTTTTAATTTTAATTTTTTATTTCATATATAAAATAAAACTAGGGATTACATTTTTTATTGTCTCTATAGATAATAACATTTCAATTATTTTATACCAGTTACATTTTGTTTTAATTTTTACTTTGATGTATTTTAATTTTGTTTGTACATATTTTAATGTATTCTTTTGCTAACCATTACTAGAATTATGTATAATATTTTTATAACTTATATTTTCCTTGTATAATTAATAGTTTAGATTTACTTTACTTTAGTAGTTATTAATCTATACATTGTATTTAGTTATTTAACATGTAGTTTTAGGTACATTTACCAATAGTTTTAGTTTCACTTAAGTTGTATAAATTATGACTAGTTTTTCCCCGATGTTCTTGTTCGCAAGAGGAATCCAAAGGCTAACCGATCCTTACAGCCAGTCGAGTACGACCATGCCATATAAGTAAGGCTATTTAAAAAATTATGGTTTGAATTGTTTCTTGCTTGTTAAGCACAAAACCCATATAAGAATTATATAAAATACAAATAGATGTTAAAAAAAATTAAATTTAAAATCAAAATATATGATAATAAAAATATTTATTTTCAAATTAACGTGACTATAATAACATTATTTGAAATTATAACTATTATTAGTATTCAATATTATTATTATGATGTTTATTTTAATTATATTATTTTTATTTTTTCAATAAAAAATATATATATTTTAAAATTGTATGCATATACTTATATATAGATATAAAAAATAATGTATAATAGTTAAAATAATAGATTAATTTTTAAATATTTTTTAAACAAATTTTTTTATGGGTTTATTCAAATGTCAAATGTAGGCATCTACTGGAAATAGAATTAAATTATGCATCCAATAAGTATAAACTCTACATACTTCTGTGTAACCCACAACAATTTTTTTGAAAACACATCTAGAGAACACGTTTATTGTAAAGAAATATGTTTTTCATGTATTTTTATATAATTTTCTAGTATGTATAGTATATAATCCACATCCACCAGGTATCTACACTTGACATTTGCATAAATCTATAAGGAGAGAAGTTGAAAATACAATTAAGAAAAGTAGTTAATCGAAAATAAAATTAAGAAAATTATGTAGAGTGGGTGATGATTGGATGAGGGATTTAAATCCATATCCACTAGATATCTACACTTGACATTTGAGCGAAACTAAAAATAAATAAGTTAGAAAATACAAATAAAAAAAATATTTTTTTTCTTTCTCTAAAAATGTTTATACTTAAGGAATGATGTTATTATTTTAAATCTTATTGGTTCTTTTAAAATTACTTTTGTTAACTAATTTTTTAAACTTATTTTTAACCTCAAAATCCCTCTAATGAAAAACAAATCTCTCAAGTCTTCCACCTCAATAATTTAAACTTGGATTTACCTAATAATTTATAAACTTAGATTCAAGTCTTCCACCTCAATAATTTAAACTTGGATTTACCTAATAATTTATAAACTTAGATTTACCTTAAAAAAAACTCTAGAAAACTTATCAAAATTCTTAGAACATCCATCTTCAACAAATTCATAAAGATGTTGTTGGAATTGTATTATACTTTAATAGTAATCACTATTTCTCTTTAAAATTTAGAGTTAATATTGAAATAATTAATGAAATAGAATTCATTGATATCTAAGTAATACATAAATTTGCATGAGACAATGGTTCAAGGATTTGTTGGTGGTAGGAAAATCTAAACTAATAAAAGGTGTTCACAAATTTCTATCCAACTTTGATATCGTGGTAATTTAAGATTAGGAAAATTAAAGACGTCATCGATTCAATTAAAATAAATAATATTTTTTTAATGTCAAAATAAATGTACTATTAAAAAAATAACTGATTGATATATATATATATATTCCAAAAGAGAGAATTCACTGAAATGTATTCATTAAAAAAATGTTGCTGTGGAAAAATTATAATTCCGCAAACCAGTTGGAATACACCTGGTCCTTTTGCATCGTACCGTATTCTGTATATATAAATTATACTTACTTCTTATAGTAATATTCTGTATATATAAATTATACTTACTTCTTATAGTAATAAATATTTTAAATATATATTTAAAGAAAATATATACCATATTACCAATATTTAACGAGAGGTTACTTCCATGTTATGCTTTAAAATCATCAAAAAAGGATTGTGGATATAACATGGGGTTGAAAGAGCACATCTTGGGTGAGGGTTTAATTTTTGATCTTATTTAAATGTAAATTTTTCATATTTAAATTTATTTTAATAGTAATAAAAAATTATTTTTTAAGATAATAAAATGATTTTTAAAATTATAATTATTATTAATTTTATTTAATAAGAAAATTCTTGAGAATTAGATAATTTCAACATTTTGTTTCAAATTATTTTAATTGAAATCATAAATAGTTTCAATTACAAATTTAAATAATTCTCTATAATTTATTTAAAACATGTTTTGATATTAAATAAATTCTTATTAATTTGCTAATTGATATTATAATTTGATAAATTTTTTAATAAATAAGTTGAGAAAACTGTACATTAATATTAATAATGTAAAAAATTAATACATTAAATTATAGTTTAATATAGGAAAATTATCTTGGACATGCAATCAATTGGTTGAAGGAATATATCAATCATAATTTAATTTAGGATAATAAATAGTTGGAGAGAATCTCTCAACTAATTAGACCTCAATAACCTCCTAACTGATAGAAAATGATTGTTAGAATTAATGAGCACACAAAAGAAAAGTAGGTGTTATATTCTAGATAACAATCCCCCTTAATGACTACTTGTCTTAAGCTTGATCAACAAATTCTATATATGGTCCAACCTTGTATTTACAACCATTATATAAAAATGTCATCATCCATATAAAGAAACAACCATCCACCAAAATGCATGGGTACCTAACCACTGCAACTATAAGTCTATTAGGATGTACTTCGTGTACATAGTTCATTCAACCATATATCAGCGTACATGTACCTTTAATTTCCCTTGCACCATCATCACTCCATGTTTCCTTGGAATACCCATAATGATGCTCTTGGTTTTGTCAGCTTACCCTCAACCATGCTTTGGGTTATCTCAACTAACCCTCAACCATTCTTTGGGTTATCTCAGCTAATGCTCAACCATGCTTTGGGTTTTCTCAAATAACCTTTAATCATGCTATATGTTTTCTTGGTTGATCCTAAACCATGCTCTGAGTTTTGTCGACTGACACTCAACTAGGTCACATGATTCCTTGCCCACTTCCCTCTCACAACTGGTTTCTTGCTTACTGCAAACCTGAACTACAAATTGGTTTTTGGCTTACTGCAAACCTGCACTAGAAATTGATTTCTAGCTTACCAAAAACTTACACTTACAAGGTTGTTTTAAGATCACCGCAAACTTCACAAGGATACACACGCCTTATCAGGATTACATCATAATTGACTCGGGTACATATTATTATTAACTTTTCAAGGACCAATACAAAACATCACAGACTTGCTGATAACTAAAATGTGTGGCTTACAATATAATCTGATTATGAGTATGTTATTATTCAACTTACCACATAATCTCGTCCACCATATCTACTACTACCACAACCATTATTCTCTATTGTTGCACTCTTTATGCTGACTCTGAATAACACAAGAGATAATATCACACATGTATGACGAGAATATGGTCTTCCTACTCTATATTTATTCATGTCATGGGCATCACGATGTTTCATCTTCATTCAATCTTTTTCTTAGAGTTTCTCTTTTTCACAAGATAGTTGTTAGAGAGGTCAATTTTAACAAACTCACACTCATATATTGAGTTGGCCAGACTCAATATGCCTCTTATACAAACTCCAAAGATTCTAAAAATTGAAAATTACAAAAAAATAAGGTCTCTCCATAAGAGAGTTTTCAAAGCATTTATTATATGCATGCCCTTTTCTCTCTTCGAAATACCCAAACAAAATGTGAAAATGGCACAACCTTTGGAATAGGGGATCCCTGTTTTGAGAATATATAACCATTTATTATGTGAGACATTGGTCTAGTGAATGATTCAACAAGATCCACAAGTAATGTGGCTCACTCAGGGCCATACTTATTAGGTACATGAGATAAATTTTCTAATAGAGATGAAGGTAGACTTCTCTATCGACCAACATTAAGACTTGCAAAATCAGCTTACTTGTGCCATCTATCCTCTTTATCCAGGTCCTTTCCAACCAATAATTTCTATAACCTATTTACCAACGAAAACTCGCATTGGGCCTCTCGAGCCCCCCAAAATTGAAATCCACTCAGTGAGCTTAATGTTGAGCCTCCCACACACAAATAATTGTTATTTTAAGTCGATTCTCACACAATTGTTCTCCTTTTCATGCAATTTACAATTGGAAAGGGTGCATGATGCATACCCATCAAGGTTGTGCAATGGAAACTTACATGGACATGTAAACACTTCAAGCATCCAATAGAGAATGACATATATCATTTCATGGTACCTATGAATCTTAGCTCCCTAAGGAAAGCTATACTCTATCCTTCTCATTTTTTTTTGCTTCTTCCTACAAATAATTCTACCCCACGACATCATTATTTGTTGTCCTGCTTAGTCCAAGACTTACTTCCCCTAATATAATGTAATGTATCTTGCTTTTCTATCTCATGAACAATAATTCCCTTCATGGCTTTATCCATAGTAGTGCATCTACAAAAATTTACCTAGTGAATGCAACAACACTTCACTTTATGCTTTATCTGACTCAATCTTCAATCTAGAAACCTTTGTGAGTAGTGTCTTCAAGTGGTGGTGCCTATAAACGGTTATGATCCTTGCTCCAAGCAACAAATGGCGATGAACAAATGTATAATCACAACAAATATCACTACAAGAAATCTACTCTTACCATCTCCCTAGTCTCTGTCGTGAGGGAGTATGCCTAGGTTTTCTCCGATACCAAAATAAGTTGAGAGTACTTTACATTAACAACAATAATGTTACAAATATTAATACATCAAAAATATGTCTCAAGATATGGAAATTATCATAAACACGTAATTAATTAGTTGAAACCAAACTCTAATCTAGAAGACTAATTAATTGGTTGAAACCAGACTCTGATTGTTATGTACCTAGGGGGGGTAATATGGGGTACCGAAGGAGGTGCCCAAGGTAATAATGTAATAATGGGATGGGCCATAGTAATAAATAAGGTGGTTAACCCATGTCATGTAAGGGACCACAAGTAGTTAATAATAATGTAATGGGCCCATGGTATTAGTTGATGGTATGAGTAAACCATGGTAATGATGCATGGTATTGTATGTATGAGGCCTATATAGAGGCTAGAGACTCCACATGGAGAGATATGAAGAGAAATAGTCTTGTATGAACAAGCATATGGCTTGTGGAGTGTTCTCCTTCCTTAAGGAGTGAATGTATGGTG
Organism: Pinus taeda; assembly: GCA_000404065.3. NCBI lineage: Eukaryota > Viridiplantae > Streptophyta > Pinopsida > Pinales > Pinaceae > Pinus > Pinus taeda. The sequence continues at coordinate 55,315 of APFE030639820.1, forward strand.
TTGCCCTACCTTAAGGGTTTGATAATAAAGAATCATTTCATATTATTCTTGGGTTTATCTGCATTGTCTTATATTTTCTTATCAAATCTATAATATTTTGGATCAGATCTACAACAAGTGGTATCAGAGCACTTTCTTGGGCACAAAAGTCGAGAATTTTTTTTCATTTTTGCAGGGTTTCAAGGGCGGCGAGTTTTCAGATCAGATCTGTATTTTTTGGTTCAAGATCTGAAAATTCTGATTGCAGATCTATATTCCTTGTGAAAAAATAGCCGATTTCAAAAAAAAACTTGGTCAAATCGGAGTCCGGATGAAGGAGATATTGCTGATCTAAAAATCAGTAGGGTTGGAGACAATTTTTCGGGGCAGCGAATTTGCGGCTCAGATCTAGATGTCTTGGTGCACGATCTGCAAGATCTAATTGCAGATCTAGAATCCTTGTGAAAAAACACCCAATTTTAAAAAAAAAATCAGGTGAATCAGAGTCCGGATGAGGGAGATATCGCTGATTTAAAACCAGCACTTTTTTCAGAAATTTTGGGCGACGGCGGGAGAGTAGCAGCGCAGATCTGGAATTCTAGTGCCTAGATTAGGATTTCTATCACATGGGCATATGCAGAATGATTGTTCCATTTCTAAAAACAGGTCATAATAAGGATTCTAAGCAATATTGACAAAACTGTGACAATTTCAAAATTTCGCCAATTTTTTTTTGTGATGGCGTACCTAGATCAGAGTTTGAGGGACTTGTATAAATTTGACGGTTCTCACACGTCAACATGGCTAGCACAAATGGAGAAGTATTTCAAATTGAATCATATCTTAGATGATTGGACTAAGCTTAGGGAGGGGACCATGTACTTGGACAATGAACGAAGGCAATGGGCAGTATGGCATCAACGTCGCAATGGACCTTTCGCGAGTTGGGCCCAATTTGCCAAATTTCTTATAGAGCGCTATGACCGTAAATCAAATCTTGTGGATAAGCACACACAGACAGACACACAGCCTAGCCAAGCTGTTATTTTTACAGGAAATAAGGAAACCAAGAAACCAAAAGGGTTATTTTTGGTTGGTATCTCGGTATTGCAGGTTCATGGATTGATTCAGAAAGAGAAAATCATTGTGTCTATCAATCCGAGTTGCAAACAAAATCTTATAAATGTCAACTTAGCAAAGAAATTGCAAGTCCCAGCAAAACAAATTGAACATACACAGGTTGATAATGAGGATGTTCAAGTGTACAAGGATTTGAAGATTTCTATGGATAAATATGTGTTTCATGGTGATTTTTATGCTTCAGATATGGATAACATGGATGTTGTTTTGGGATACCCTTGGATGGACTTAGTGGGTACTATAAATATTAATGTGCAGAAGAAATTCCTGAAGCTCTCATATAAAAAGAAGAAAATTACATTACAGGATATTTCTATTAATAAGCAGGCAGAGTCCAAGGAGGTTGAAGCAGAAGATGTTACAGGGACTGAAATATCAAATGACTAGCAGTTGATGGTCAATAGTCAAACACAAACAGAGGCTAAAGCCGAAAAGGTAACAGGTACTGACACATCTGATGAGGGTTCAGTGGCTGAAGTTATATTGAAAAAGAAGACACCACAACAGGCCCTACAACAGGGTGAAGTCAAGCAAAAGCCATCGTGGGTTAAAACTTCAACATATCATCACCCACATCACCCCGCAAGACAACCGTCAAGATGGCAACCAAAGAGTCACATGATGGATACAAAGGAGAGACGATCCACCTACTACACCTCAACACAGAAGAGCGGCCACGGTCAACTTCCATCTCAAGCGAGCGAGGCACCTGCGAGATCGAGGGTTCATCTTTCTCTTGGATGGCTAGATGCACGTGCTTGGTATCAGTGGACTACTCTTTTGAGTAGATCTTATTATTTGTGTTCTTCCCATGTTTCGGGGACGAAACATGCTAAGGGGGGTGGAATGTTATATACCTAGGGGGGTAATATGGGGTACCGAGGGAAGTACCCAAGGTAATAATGTAATAATGGGATGGGCCATAGTAATAAATAAGGTGGTTAACCCATGTCATGTAAGGGACCACAAGTAGTTAATAATAATGTAATGGGCCCATGGTATTAGTTGATGGTATGAGTAAACCATGGTAATGATGCATGGTACTATATGTATGAGGCCTATATAGAGGCTAGAGAATCCACATGGAGAGATATGAAGAGAAATAGTCTTGTATGAACAAGCATA